>JABSTQ010010543.1:0-211496 GCA_013358835.2 Ixodes persulcatus
CGTTTAGTTTAGCGTATACTCGACGTTTTATGGTCGTTAAATGGGACATTGTGTCAACGTTGATATAACGTTATCACCTGACTTCCCGTCTAATTCAAACATGCACTCGACGTTCTGAGGTCGTTAAATGGGACGTTATTTCGACGTAAAATCCACCCTTTTTTCCAGACATTAGCCTTTCCATATTACGTCGAAGGGACCTGACATTCAGATTTTCGACGTTCTTTCGACATGTGGTTCCTGACGTCATCACGTTCTTTCGACGTCTTTTAAACGTGTCTGTGCTGCCTGGGCAATGGCCCAGGCTTCCGACACGCAACAGCTTCGCAATGCTAGGACACACCGAAAGATCAAGAAGCAGGAGCAAAAACAGACAGGAACAAAACAACGACCACAGTGACAAACAAGCGAAAGACCAGAACGAAAGGCCACGGCAACCCCTCAGGGAAACCTCACCGGTCCTACAGAAGACGACGGCATTACACCCCCTTGGACAGACGGAGCTGGAGGGTGAGTGAATCATCTCCTTCCTCAGGCTCAAACGAATCCAACATCCAGCTTTCGGCAACCCCCGCAGAGGACCCCAAGAAACTTTATGCAGTCGTGCTATCCGCAGCTTAAGAAACGCCGTCACAAATCAACATCGTTAGAGTAATGAAGGCAGGCATCAAGCTGGACAAACCCGTGACTGAAACAAACACAACACAAAATGAAACCACAATGGAAATACTTAGAAAGCTAGACTCCCTTCAAAAGGAACTACAACAGAGAAATGAACTTTTTCAAAAGGAATTCAAAAAAAAGGGACACAATCATACAGAATATGCAACAAAAACTCCAGAAAAGAGATACCCTTTTTGCTGAACAATTCGTCAACCTCGAAATCGGACAAAGGCAGCTAGAAAGCTTGCTCATTAAATTAGAATCCGTACTTAATTCTTTGAGAAAAAGACCCCAAACACCAAGCCTTGACGTCGAAAGTAGCCCATACGAAGTAGTTATCACAGAAGATACCAACTAGGGCACTGAGACAACTAAGAACCATGAATAAGATAAAAAAAAACCCGAACCAAAACCCCCCCAAATGGCGAAATATTAATTTGGCAATGGAATAGCCGCGGCTTGCGTAAAAAGGTTAATTTATTAAAACAATAATACAGCAATCAAAAGAACAGCCAGACATTATACAAGTACAAGAAAGTAACGGAATCTTCAACATACCGGGCTATGACCTTCACTCCCAACCCAGCATCACAAGGAGGCTCCCAAAAAAGAACCGAGATAACCCCGCTCCCTCCCCCCCCCCCCCCCCCCCCCCAAGGAACGACAATAAAATACACTCATAAATCCATTACGGCTATGCAAATAGACACTTATCACCTCAATTCTCAAGAACAAGAGCACGTATCAATTAGAATTCAAACCATAGAAACAGATATAATAATCCTAAACCCATATTGGACAACGAAAAACGAGTTCAAACATTATAAAGAACTAGATCGATTTGTACAACAAAACAATAAATATCCAATACTAATTGCAGGTGACTCCAACAGCGCACATCTAGGATGGAATTACAGCTATTCTTCACCTAACGGTAGAAAACTCTAAAACACCATGACTAACAGACAATTAACTCTCATGAATGACACCACGATACCCACCAGGACAGGCAATAGCGTGCAAAGGGACACCAACTCGGACTTAACCTGGTATAAAGGCAAACCAACGTGCCATTGGGAAAACCAGCTAGAAAACTTAGGTAGTGATCACTATATTGTCACGGGTGGTGACCAAAAGAACAGTAAATAAACAGGAAGAAAGAAAAGTTTAATGTGGCGAACTTGTGCCAAAAATAAAAGGGTACAGAAAATAATGACAGAGCGTCGCGGGCGTCGAAGTCGGCGTAGAGCAGAGTCGAACGCTGGGGCGAGACTGACTCCAGCTTGCCACGCGGAGCCGCTTTTGTACACGCGTGGGCTTCTGGAGCATTCGGCGTAGAAGGTCCGGTGCCTAGAACATTCTAACCTCGAATCAGCAAGACGGTTCTCGAATTTACCAGAACGTCAGATTACAGTATCAACAAAAATGTGTAGCCGCGGCCAGGAATCGAACCCTGGCTTTTCGCGTGGGAGACGAGCGCGATAACCGTTCGGCCACGCGCGCGCTGCCTACTTGGCAAGTTGCGCGCGCGGCATTACTCCCCCCTTTAAAAAGTGCATCGCCCCGATGCAGAACAAAACAAAGCGAGCAAAAAGAACGGTAAGCTAAAGAGTCATTTAGAACACATAATGTCCACAGTCCTATCGAGCGTAGTATGGCTTCATGCGCACGACGTGGACGACTTCTGGTCGTGGAGGGCGGCGTGATGAAGTCCGTGTTCCGTCGGGCATCACCTCGTAGTTCAGATCTCCAAGTCGACGAAGTACCTTGTAGGGTCCAAAGTACCGTTTTAGGAGTTTTTCGCTGAGACCGCGTCGTCGTATCGGGGTCCAAACCCACACACGGTCTCCAGGCTTGAAGTGGACGTCCCGACGACGAAGGTTGTACCGGGTAGCGTCGACACGTTGTTGATCTTCAATTCGGAGTCGGGCGAGCTGGCGAACTTCTTCGGCTCGTTGAGCAACCACTTGGGCGTCGGGGCTTCCATCGTCAGCTGGTTCGTGAGGTAGCATCGCGTCGAGCATGGTCGTTACTTTCCTGCCATGCACCAGTTGAAAGGGTGTCACCCCGGTCGTCTCTTGCACGGCCGTGTTGTAGGCAAATGTGACGTACGGCAACACCTCGTCCCATGTCCTGTGCTCCACGTCGACGTACATGGCGATCATGTCGGCGATGGTCTTGTTGAGTCTTTCCGTCAGCCCGTTGGTCTGCGGGTGGTACGCCGTGGTGCGACGATGGCTGGTGTGGCTGAGACGAAGGACTTCCTGTGTCAGCTGGGCCATGAACGAGGATCCACGGTCTGAGATCAAGACTTCGGGGGCGCCGTGCCGGAGGACAATGGACTCGATGAAAAACTTGGCGACTTCAACAGCCGTTCCTGATGGAAGGGCTTTTGTCTCGGCGTACCGTGTGAGATAATCGGTTGCGACGATTATCCATCGGTTCCCTTGCGTCGATGGTGGGAATGGCCCAAGTAAGTCCATTCCAATTTGCTGGAACGGGGCAGATGGCGGCGCAATAGGCTGAAGAAGTCCTGCCGGTCTCGTCGGTGGTTTTTTTCGTCGTTGACACTCGTGGCAAGATCGGGTGTAGTGGTGCACTGTCTTCGCGAGCTTGGGCCAGTAGTATTTTTCGCGTATCCTGGCTAGAGTTCTGCTGTAGCCAAGGTGTCCCGCCGTCGGGTCATCGTGGCAGGCTTGAAAAATTTCTTCTCGAAGACTGGAAGGGACCACCAACAGCCACGCCGTGTTGTTGTCGCTGAAGTTCTCCTTGTAGAGCACACCTCGTCGGAGAGAGAAGGTTGGCAGTGTTCGTACAAAACTGCGGGGAACGGCACTTCCTTGTCCCTCTAGGTGCTCGATGAGTGCTCGCAGCTCAGGGTCATCTCGTTGAAGTGCTGCCATGTCGCTGACATCCAGAGCGCCAAGGAAACACTCATCGTCGTCCTCTTTGGTGCAGGCAGGAGCGGCCTCGACTGGGGCCCTTGACAGGCAGTCGGCGTCATTGTGCTTCCGGCCGGACTTGTACACCACGGTCATGTCGAACTCCTGCAGTCGTAGGCTCCATCGGGCGAGGCGTCCGGAGGGGTCCTTCAGATTCGCCAGCCAGCAGAGCGAGTGGTGGTCTGTGACCACGCGAAAAGGACTTCCATACAAATATGGGCGAAACTTTGTTATTGCCCAGACGACAGCGAGGCACTCCTTTTCAGTAGTTGAATAGTTCCTCTCCGCGTTAGACAGCGTCCTACTTGCGTATGCGATGACTCGCTCTGCGCCGTCCTGCATTTGGACTAGTACCGCACCCAGTCCGGTGTTACTGGCGTCGGTGTGAATCTCGGTTTCAGCAAACTGGTCGAAATGGCCAAGAATCGGGGGCGTCTGGAGTCTTCGTTTGAGCTCGTCGAATGACCTCTGGTGTTCTTCTGTCCACTCGAACTTTACGGCGTCCTTCGTGAGGTTTGTCAGCGGTGCGGACAGCTTGGCGAAGTCTCGAACAAAGCGCCTGTAGTAGGCACAGAGTCCGAGAAATCTTCTCACGGCCTTCTTGTCAGCCGGCGGCGTAAATGCAGCTACGGCGCGGGTCTTCTCGGGGTCAGGTAGAACGCCTTTGTTGTTCACGACGTGGCCAAGGAACTTTAGTTCCCCATAGGCGAACCGACACTTTGTTGGCTTGAGTGACAAGCCGGCGGTCTTGATGGCTTGAAGGACGGCTCGAAGTCGTCTGAGGTGTTCGTCGAAATCTCGTGAGAATACCACGACATCGTCCAGGTAGACGAGGCAGCTCTGCCATTTCAGACCTGCCAGCACGGTGTCCATGACGCGCTGGAAGGTGGCTGGTGCTGTACAAAGTCCGAACGGCATCACTTTGAATTCGTACAGTCCGTCGGGAGTGACGAAGGCAGTTTTCTCCCGGTCACGTTCGTCGACTTCAATCTGCCAGTAACCACTCTTCAAGTCCATCGACGAAAAATATCGGGAGTGGCGCAATCGGTCTAACGTATCGTCGATGCGGGGAAGCGGATAGACGTCCTTCTTCGTCACAGCGTTCAGTCGACGATAGTCCACGCAGAACCGCAGGGTTCCGTCCTTCTTCTTTACAAGTACGACCGGGGACGCCCATGGACTTCTTGAGGGTTGAATGATGTCGTCGTCGAGCATCTCCTGGACTTGATCTTGAATCACTTTCCTTTCCTTTAAGGACACTCGATACGGCGACTGGTGGACAGGGAGTGCGTCGTCGTCGGTAATAATGCGATGTTTCGCCATTGGTGTTTGGCGAACTTTCGATGTCGTGGCAAAACAGTCACTGTATTCGGCGAGGAGATCAACCAGTTGCCGGCGCTTCGGAGCTGGGAGCTCGGGGTCGATGTCGAGCGGCGGCGGTGTCGTGCTCTTCTGCTGTGACGACGAGGTTTCTTCGGAGATTGCGGTGACCACGGCTGGCGCCTGAAGCTCCTCGACGTAGCCCACGGTGGTACCCTTCGTTAGGTGCTGCGGCTCCTCTCGAAAGTTTGTCACGAGAACAGTTGTACGTCCTTCTCGGAGATCCGTTACGCCTCGTGCGACGCCAATTCCTTTCTCAAGAAGCAGTTGGACGCTGCCTTCTAGAAGAGCTTCACCGTGCATGACTGCGTCGGTTATGACGGTGACGAAAACACTTGACCGCGGCGGCAGATTCACATGGTCGGCTATAACTCGAATCGCGGATGACGTCGTGTTGGCATCCACCGGTGGCAGAACAGGCTTTCGCAGCATCAACTGGTTTGCCCCGAGGTCGATGACGGCGCCATACTCGCAGAGAAAGTCCATTCCGAGGATAACGTCCCTCGAACAGTCTTGCAGAACGACGAACTTGACAGGACACGTCTCACCGTGGATCTCGACGCGAGCAGTGCATCTCCCGACTGGTGTGATGAGGTGTCCTCCGGCGGTTCTTATTTGTGGTCCATCCCACGGCGTCATGACTTTTCGAAGGCGGCGGGAGAGCCTCCCACTCAAGACTGAGTAGTCTGCTCCGGTGTCCACGAGTGCTGATGCGTCGTGGCCGTCGATGACGACGTTTAGGTTATTGGACACCGTTGCAGGGGCGTCGTTTCGGTCTCTGGTAGCATTCGAGTGGGGGCCCTCCGACGTTCGTGGAGGATCTTGGCGTCGGTCGTCTTCGGCAACTCCACCTCCAGGGGTTGCCGCGCCTAGTTTCCCCGGCGAGGAGCGAGGGGCGACAGGCTTTCACGTCGGGGTCGGTGCATCGGCGATGCTGGACGTCGTGGCGAAGGCGACCGGAACTCTCGGCGGGACGCAGGCTCGGGGGACTGAGGTCGTCGCAGGTAATCGTCGATCTCCCGAGGGCGTTCACCATACCGGGGGCGCGGGTCGTTTGGGTGGAATCCGCGCAGCCCGAGTCGTCGGTATGGGCATCGACGGTACACATGGTCAGCTTCCCCGCAGTGGTAACACAGCGGGCGTCGGTCGGCCGTCCTCCAGACGTCTGTCTTCCTCGGCGCAGGTCGGTCTGGGTGAACGTGCGCCTGATCTTCCCGTCGTCGGGGGTACTGCGGCGTTGGGGCGTCTCTTTGGGGTGGCGCCGTGGCTTGGCGGGGAGCTTGCGGCGGTCGTCGGGCAATGGCAGCGTAGCTCAATGTCGGTTCCTCCGGTGCCACCGTGGTGACGGGAACCTCTGGTTGGAGCGCCCGATGCACTTCTTCTCGGACAGCCTCGGCGATGGAAAGGGTTGGCGGATGGCTGGTGGTTGGCAGCAACCTTCGTAGTTCCTCCCGGACGACCTCCCGGATAATTTCGCGGATATCCGTACCAGGAGTGTTTTCTCCGCTAAGCAGCGCGCTTGCAGTGACGCTTGGATGCCGCTGGTAGTGGGAAGCGCGCGCTTGGAGGGCGCGCTCGATGTTTGTCGCCTCGGTGACGAAGGCGTCGACGGTTGCCGGCGGGTTGCGGACGAGGCCCCCGAAGATGTCGTCTCTCACCCCGCGCATGAGAATTCGTAGCTTCTTCTCTTCTGTAGCCCGAGGGTCGGCGCGGGCGCTCAGGCGCAGAACGTCCTCTACGAAGCCGGTGACACTCTCGTTGGGGCCCTGGGTTCTGGTTCGCAGTTGGTCCTCGGCTCTCTCTCGGCGGTGGTGGTTAATGAATGTAGCCTTGAGATCGGCCTTGAAAATGTCCCACGACGTCAAAGAGGACTCATGATTCTCGTACCAGTGCTTGGCGGTCCCCTCCAGCGAAAAATAGACATTGTGCAGGCGCTGCTCGTCGGTCCAGCAATTGTGGCGGGCAACGCGTTCATACTGGTCAATCCAGTCTTCGACGTCTTCGTACTGCTCGCCGTGGAATGGAGCAGCCGTCCGCGGTACGACGGGCAGGTAAACGACGGCAGGAGCGGCCGGGGTCTCCGACTGGTTGGCCATCGTCGTCCTCCTTGTTTGTTTGGTCCTGGGCGGCAGAAGTCCGAATTCTGGATGTAGGCCTTGGGCGCGACGACTGAACCGGATCTCGGTAGTGCCTTCGTCGGTTCTTCGTGGGCTTGGCGTCGGACTTGCGCTGCGGGTCCTCGGAGGGGTACGCGGCAGGGGCATGCGTTACCCCGCACCTCCACCAAATGTCACGGGTGGTGACCAAAAGAACAGTAAATAAACAGGAAGAAAGAAAAGTTTAATGTGGCGAACTTGTGCCAAAAATAAAAGGGTACAGAAAATAATGACAGAGCGTCGCGGGCGTCGAAGTCGGCGTAGAGCAGAGTCGAACGCTGGGGCGAGACTGACTCCAGCTTGCCACGCGGAGCCGCTTTTGTACACGCGTGGGCTTCTGGAGCATTCGGCGTAGAAGGTCCGGTGCCTAGAACATTCTAACCTCGAATCAGCAAGACGGTTCTCGAATTTACCAGAACGTCAGATTACAGTATCAACAAAAATGTGTAGCCGCGGCCAGGAATCGAACCCTGGCTTTTCGCGTGGGAGACGAGCGCGATAACCGTTCGGCCACGCGCGCGCTGCCTACTTGGCAAGTTGCGCGCGCGGCAATATTATCAACATTACTATAAAAACACGCAGGAAAAGTAAGAAAACACCAACGGGAACAAAAACAAAATCACCAAGTGGGACGAAATAGGAAAATAACTTAAAAGAAACCGTAGAAAATAATCCTGACCTAACGTGGCCGCAGGGTCTAGATAAAATACAGGGCAGCTACCAAAATAACACTAAATAGATAGCAAGCGCAACAGGATTGTTAAAATTTTGAAAAAGAATAAATCCAGAAAAGTTCTCAAGAAAGTCATCCAAAGAATCACAGAGAAAGCATACAATTACGCAAATGAGTTAGCACATGAAAATTGGCTCCAAACTTGCGATCAACTAAACCGCCTACTGCACACCCCGAGAGCATGGCAAATCCTTCGAACTTTATTAAGGCAACCTAAAACAAAACACACTACAAATAAACTATGCCTTCATTACCAAACAGGACCTAAAGAAATAGCAGAAAAATTACTGTACAAATTCTACCCTAACAAGGACAGAATAACTTTCCCTGGCACAGAAACAGAATATAGTTTATTGAGGACGCGGAAGGAATCAACAGGCCATTCTGTGAAGGGGAGTTAAGAAGCGCACTTCGTGAATTCAAACGAAATACTCCCCCGGGAGAGGACGGCATACATACGGAATGCTACGAAATCTCACAGACAAATATATGACGCTTCTACTTAAAGAAATTAACAGAGTATGGGACGAAGGTAACTTATCATGAAAATAATCCCTGGAGAAGGGGAACAAGAGGGTCAAAGAACAAACACAAATCTCCAAACACAGCTAGGTGACTGGTGCGCGACCGAAAAAATCCGCCTGGTCCGGGTATCGAACCCAGGACCTCTCTATTACACGTGGAGCGCTCTACCAACTGAGCTAACCAGGGGTTAGACGTCAGTAGAGCAAACGGGTTTTATCAGCTGCCACCAGTCTAACACCAACCAGAGCCTTTTATACTGTAGTATAAAAGTATATAGTAAGTATACTTTTATATATATAAAATATATATAAAAGTATATATAAAGTTTATATAGTATAAAAGGCTCTGACACCAACAAGGGCGAAGCTTGCAATTTAACGTTATGATTTTAATGCAGTTAAGTGCATAGGTGCAAGCGAGCTGGACAAGAATGATGAAAAATAATCCCTGGAGAAGGGGAACAAGAGGGACAAAGAACAAACACAAATCTCCAAACACAATCCGGACCAGGCGGATTTTTTCGGTCGCGCACCAGCCACCTAGCTGTGTTTGGAGATTTGTGTTTGTCCTTTGTCCCTCTTGTTCCCCTTCTCCAGGGATTATTTTCATCATTCTTGTCCAGCTCGCTTGCACCTTTGCATTTAATTGCATTAAAATCGTAAATTATCAACCCAGTGGAAGGAGGCAATCATTATACCAATCCCAAAACCGGGAGCATCTCGCTAAGGCCGATAGTCGCATTACGACCGAGAGTGCATTAAGGCCGAGAGGGGCGAAAGGGCCGGGGGTGGCTTTGAGGCCGAATGGGGCATAACGGCCGAGAACTGCATTAAGGCCGATAGTCTCTGAATGAGCTGGTGTGGCCGCCTCCTCGAGGGTCGCGTTGTGGTTGACGACTTTAGTTGCCACCAAATAAGATAGATGGCGCCACATTGAGCATGGCGGATGAAATTAACATATTTTCAGTCTCCTCAATCGCCGTGGTCTCTTCTCAGATTACAATGATTGGCGCTCCGAATACTGTAAACTACTTAATTTTCGAGAGGACCTAATTTTCGCCAATCACCTACAATTCGTGAAAAATAGGCCTCGCGAACGATTCCGTTAAAATGTAAACACATTAGAATCTATATTGAGATCTTACCGCGTCGCGAAAATTAGAACCCGCAAATTATTCCAAAATACCAGCTTTGACCTAATCGCGAAAAATAAGTCGTTTACAATATTCTGCGGGAAAGTAAACTTATGACATTTTTAAGAGTGCATCTGTCGGTGACTGCAAATACCGCGGTTTTGGGTTTGTTTTTTCACCCTTCACGGCCGGCACCAGTCGGTACGCCGGCCTTGCCTATCCGAATTTTTCATTTATTTATTTGCTTTTCTGCGCTTTATCATTTCTTATTCGTTTGATCAGTAGTTCCTTCATCTGCATATTTGGATTTTGTACACACACGCACACGTATTTCCAAATAAATGCTTTAAATTAAGGGCGCCTTTTGGTATAACATTCCTATATTTTAATCATCGGCTTTTTAAGAGTTCAGTGAAATATTTATTGTGTCTTTTCAATTTTCAGCACTTTAACTAAATTAGTTATGTCTCTGATTCTACTGGGCGGCTACGAAAACGATGAGTGAGGTTGATTTTAGAATTTTATTTTCAATTTTTTTTACAGCGAAACGTTGAAGAAAACACATACTAGGAAATATGAAAAACACATGAGCCATCAGCATGTCAGAACATGACAATTAACTCACCGTCGGAGTGCATTCTTGCCTTGAAAAAGTGTCACGTGCTTCGTTCCGTCTCTCTAATTGGCTCACGAAGGCATAGCCTTCGCCCTTTGCTAAAAAATGATGACACGGAGTGTAGCAAAAAAGAAAAGCTAGTCGAAACGGTCAAAGCGCTACATGTTTAATTAATCGTAAAGGATAAAGCAATAAAACCAAAAACGCAGAATTTGCCGTCACCGAGATACAATGTGCACTGACAAATAAAATAAATATGTGGCGCCATCTATCTTATTTGGTGGCAACTAAAGTCATCAACCACAACGCGACCCCCGAGAAGGCGGCCACACTAGCCCATTCAGACTATCGGCCTTAATGCAGTTCTCGGCCGTTATGCCCTATTCGGCCTCAAAGCCACTCCCGGCCCTTCCGCTCCTCTCGGCCGTAATGCACTCTCGGCCGTAATGCGACTATCGGCCGAAATGACAGTGACCCCCAAAACCAGGGAAACAACCAAACTCCATCTCCGATAGGAACTTTTCCGGAATCCAGATGGCACTGGGGGTGGGGGAAGCCTTTCCACTCACTTGCTTACGCGATATAGTGCTATTTCCAAACAAAAATAAAGAAAAAGCTTGTCTTTTTGTCCCGGTTATCAGCGGACGGCTTGACCCCGTCCCGTCACCCCATCATGCAAGCTGCGAGAATGGCTTTTTTTTTTTTTTATGCAGTTTAGAAAGAGGGTAGCAGTGAGGGTTGTGGGCCTCCAAGCCCATCGCGAAGGAGGCCCTTTGTCCCATTCTTACCGGATTAGGAAGAAAAAAACGCGGTTACAGAACGCCTCATTTCGCTGCCCGGTTTTACTTTGGAAAAATATCTGGCTCGGTTTTTCGGGTAATCCGTGTTCCCAGATTTTTCGTACGATACGATTTCCAAATTGCATGTAGATTGTTGATATCGTCAGTACAAAAACGAAATATGCCGTACATTTCTTTCGTGGTGTTGTGTCATAAATTAAAAATTTAAAATGTTGCGAAATAATCTGCCACAAGTCAGAATGGCGTTGCGTCCTAATAGCGGCCCCTCAGAGCCTACTTTTCATACCGGCGAAGCAGTGCTTTGATAAATAAAGCTACTCACTCTAAAAAGTGTCTGATCTCCTTGTGAGAAAAAAGGGATCCGGTCAAAATGGTCCCGGTCAAAATGGTCCCGGACAAAATGGTCCCGGACAAAATGGTCCCGGACAGAATGGTCCCAACTGCCAACCCGGACAAAATGGTCCCAGCGTGGCATTATTTATTTGTTATTTGCAGGCTTTTTTTGTATTTTCTACTCTTGATGGATATTAGCAGCGGCTTGTAACTCCATGCACACAGTACTACGTGCAAGGGTTCCGTCCCTTGAACGACTTTTTGAGGGGTGTGGGTCGTATGAATACATTTTCATATTAGGCCTTCGCTTCAGCAGCGTCGACGTCTTGTCTCTTAAGTGGTCTATGTAATAAATACGCTCATAATTGCGAAATCAATTTTTGATTTCTTTAATATACAATGTTCAGACAGAGCGATGCTGCTTCTGAAAAATATAACACGGTGGTACGACAGGTTCATTTAAAAAAACCACGTCAAGAACCTGTAGTACGCGTATGATAATGATTTTAATTCCGAATATCGTTTTAAAGCTTAATAGCGCTAATTTGAAAACAGGTTCTGGCGATAGAAATATATTGATTACACACGTAGAATATATCGGTAGAAATCAAGAACCTTTGAGAAATAGAGCTACATGGTATAGATAGAAGGGATTTAAAATTTGTTTCAAATGATTATAATGAAAATGTTGATATTATCCTTGAACGTGTGTCCGGGACCATTTTGACCGGGACCATTCTGACCGGGACCATTTTGTCCTACATCCGAGAAAAAAAGATACGAAATTAACCATTTCGCGATACAATCAACAGCCATTAGAGTCCCAGATTTTTTTATTTTTTTCCGGAGCACCGGATTTCGTTTTATTTCAACGGTCACCCTGATTTCTAAATAGGTGTACGATTTCTAAATTGCACTGAAGCACAACTATATGTTGTACTGTCAAAATGCCAAAAAATCAATTACCACAAGTTTAGATAGTGTTGCGTCTTATATACGTACTGATCAAGCTATGAAAAAAAAAAAAAGGTTTTAACTAACTTTTATAATTACATGTTCCGATTAATCACTTCACAAAGCTGAATTGTCACTGCGCCCCGGCATCTTTTACCGAGAACCTCATTTGTTGTTTTGTTTTGTTCTCCCGGACGAGACGCCGCCTCCGCAAATCACTCAAATAAGTAAACGCTGTGGCACCAAGTAACAGCATCAAGGGGCGCTGGGCGCTTTTTATGTCATGTGATTGTCTTTCTTACGAGATCACAAGTAAAGAACTTGTTTTTTTTTGTTTTTTTTCCAAGTGAGCCAATTTTATGTCAAGCGAAACTGAGATAAAGTGGAATGTTTGAGTATCAGTAAAGCTATGAGCCATGTACCGCGGTCGCCTCCGCAGTGTTTTTTCTCGCATAATATGACCAATTCCAGTTTAAAAACATGAGATCGATGCACCGGCAGATATAGTCCGAAGTTCAGCGAAAATTAGCTGAGTTTCGGTTTCTGGCTTGTTTCGGGCCGGCTCCCTCTTTGCGCTGGGGATAACGCTAATTAAACTCGAGGAAGAAAACGAGAAAGGACGGTTGTCCGCCCTTTCTCGTTTTCTTCCATCCTATACCAACCCGTTTGTTCTGTCCTTACGGATAACGCTTCTCTCAAAGTTAATTAGAGGAGGTCCACTGGCTTGTGGCTGGGGTAGGCGTCGTTGTATTGCGTTCCGAGGAGTCTGGACCTTCTTTGTGTTTTGTCGGTTTATCTTTAGGGAGAAAAACCAAAAGGGGGGAGGGGGAGTGTGTGTGTGTGTGTGTGGGGGGGGGGGGGGGGGGGGCTCCAAACTGCGCCTGAGTTGTCGTCGAGCAAAGCAATAGTAATAAAAAAAAAAACACAGGAAAAAACAAACAAAAAAGCACGAGAAACGCGTAGGGTTTCAGGACATTTATCGAACGCCGTTACATCAAAAAAGTGGTCGTCCCGTACCGAAACTTTCAATTGCAACAATTGGCCGGTTTTTTTAAACAAAAAATCCTAATAGCGGAAAAAACAAACAAAAAAGTTGCTAACAAAAAATATATATATATATATATATATATTCGGCGTTCGGTGAAATGTCCGGTCCGAGGTGCGGTTGATCTTCTAGTGCGCAACAGAACCTCAGATGCCTCGCTTTGTGAAAATATGATGACTGAAAACCGGCATCGTCTTTCAGGCACGTGCGATCTTTTCGCGGTTCCGTTATAAAAAGAAAAAAGGTGCATATCTATGCCAAAGTCACGAATTTCGGAAAAAAGCTAATAGAAGAAAATCTCACCGCAAAACCGACCGACGCGGAGAAAAGCTCACCGGCCTCTTGATGAATGCGGTGGAAACTCACCTACGATTTTCGTTTTCAAAAATGGCAATCTTCTGATATATGGTAATAGCAACAATCTTTTCCGTATTTTTCTTTTGTAGCAACTTATGATTTCTGGTGCGAATGGGTCCTGACACAATTTGGGGGCTCTCTGTGGTCGTCAGGTGCAATGACGAGGTTTCTTCGTTATAAAACTCAACGTTGAGGCAATGTCTTCATAGAAAAAAATACGTGTCTATCACTTTGTTATTTGTTCCCATCCTGCATAACTGTGGACTTATGCTTCCTGGTTTCTATTGGTGTCTGTAATATACAAATTTTGTATATATCTCCTTTTGTGTTCCCCACAGGGCCCCCAGAGTAGAGCCGCAACAAAATTTTAGCGCCGATCTTTTTGCATAAATATGGGCTAGGGACAGGCACCACCTCGGAAATATCAATATCGCGCTGTAAAACACAGGAGAACTAATTTTAAACCTAATTAAACGATTTCAAATTCGCATCTGGTGGATGGTGGGAAGTTCTCGGTGACATCACTTGTGGCATAGGGGCAGCGCTGTTCTGCGGAAATGCGGCGTGCCGGCAGAATTAGCCTAGGCCTGAACGCGTTTGCAAAGCCTTGGCGGAAAAAGCCAAAGCGTAGTTGGCCACAGTGAGCTCGTTCTCGTTGCGGCTCTTTGCACGACACGACGCGAACACGCTTCTGGCCAGGGGCGGATCCAGAACTCCGTTTTGGGGGGGGGGGGGGGGGGGGGGGGCGGAAAAAATTGTAAGAATACTATTCACCCATTCTTTCTTGTACACCGGGGGGTCCACCCATGTCAAATTGCCCTCCGAGAAGGGGGGAGGGGGGAGGGTCGACTTGGTTTGGGGGGGGGGGGGGGGCGCGGCCGCCCCCGTCGCCCCCCCCCCCCCCCCTTGGATCCGCCACTGCTTCTGGCACGGCCGGTATTATTTGTTGCGAGTCGCGAGCTGCGAGCCGACGTTAAAAAAGATACGTTTGAACTACGAGAGTGTCAGCAAGAGCCACGCAAATACCTGTTCACACTCGGAGCGGACGAGCGTTTAATCGAAGTGCATGCTGGATTCGCTCTGTTAGACGGCGTTTCGGTAAGCGCTTCTGGACCGATCTTTTACGATTGCAACTCGATACTGACGTGACACTCGGCAAAGAAAGGTTGGACCGATATCGCGTAGCTCCCACAAACTGCTATAGCCAGCCTGCAATGGCCAGGCGGCGCCACGAGAGTGCTGCATTCAGCGCCACGAGCGGAGGCGTGTGTGTTACTGGGGCGGCCAGTCTACCCGTCGGGCCGTGGCGAGCGGCGGCGACCCCAATTTCAGCAGTCTTCGTGTTTACGTGCGCGCCGTGTCCCTGGTTCTTTTATGTTTTTTTTTTGTGTGTTTTTTTAAGACCATCGGGAGCTTTGATAGGTCGAAGTGTTTAGAGCATATTCTAGAGTTGTCATTTGAACCCCAGTTTGAGTTGTCTTCTCCACAATATAATAACCGGCGCCCGATCGGTATGTGCGCTTCGCTCGTCTCCCAGGAAGTGACTCAACACAACGAGAAGGCAGCGAATCGGTTTACTGTACTACCTGGTTGCCCGTCTTCGAGAGCCGGCAGTCCGGACCCGCCGACCCTAGTTGTCGCCCTTCGTTCTGAGCTCGCAGTCGGAGTCCGTGTCCAGACCTGCGGATCGTCCTTCCCGTACGCCAGCGCTGCGTAGGCTAGCTGTTCCGGGCTATCGCAGCCACGGTCTCGCTGCGGAGCCACTCCGGGATCGTCATAGCCCAGGCCGGTATGGCCAGGGCTCGCCGCTTCTGCCAGTCCTGATCCGAACTTCGCTGGTGGAATGCTCCCGGGGATTGCCATGGGCCCTGCCAGAACGGCTCTATCGTTCCTGCCCGGCCCCAGCCTCGTGCAGCACGCTCTTCCTCTTTCCTCGCCGGCTGACCCCCGCTCGCGCCTCGCTCGGCCGTCCTCTCCTCCCGACACCCACACACACTATACTTCGTTTCACATTATCTGGGAGCGAAGCCAAAGCTAGAAGCGTGAGACCAGCGCTTTTTGCGTTTCCCTCCAGCTCGCGCGCTCGAGCAAAACCTGAACGCACGGAACTTTCGCGCTCGCGCTTCCAGCTTTGCCTTCGCTCGCACATAAGGTGAAACGAAGTATAGAATAAAATTGGGGTAATTAGAACCAAACTCTGCATGCTACAGAACCGTACGCACATTGCAAAGCCTGGTGCAAAAAGGCGTCGACAGGCAACAAAGTGTACGTGTAAGAAGGATATTTACGCTCCGCACGAGCTTTTTCTAAAGAAAAACTTTAGCATCTTGCTTTCTGCACGCCGTCACATTTGTTACCAGACTCAGCAGTAAATTTGGTTGCTGAAACAAATAAAACTTTGTGCTACGAAAAACCACTTTTGAAAACTCGCAGGTTTGGAAGGTTTTGGTTGCGACCACGCGTGCTGAACGGCATTAGGAGTGCCGGAACGGGCCGACGGGCCTTTCGCTTGAAGACCTGATCGCCCGATTCTCGACGTCACAGCGAAGCAACAATCGGCCCGATTGTTCCTATCGTATTTCCCTATGTGGCTGTCAAAGCGACTCGTGATACAACTTGTATAAATATGCTATTTTGCCGAGTAGTCTGCAAACCGAATTCGTCCGACCACTTTCCAAGCCTGCACATAAATTTTCGTTCACTTCCCCCCCAACAGTTTCAGTAAAATTCACTCACTTGATGCGTCGCACTGCAGTAATCCACTTCTGTCGCCGTGTCGCTTCCCAAGATCTCGAAGGGAAGCGGTGAAGTTTGACGCTTGAGTCACCTTCGCGACTGTGGCCGTCTTTCACGCAGCAATAGCAACGTTTATTTTTGGGGGGAACTCTAGGAGTAGGCGAGATGTTACAGGAACCGGGTGAGGTCATAGAGACGTGAAGTTGGGACTTACTTTTACGAAAAACGGTTCCGAAAAAGCTCACGCCGATCCGAAATGCAACGTTCACACGTGATTTCTGGATGCGCCCGCCCGCAGCCCCCGCGACCCGCGCAGTCCTGGCCACGGTGGTCCTGGCCTACCCAGTTTCTTTATTTTGCAGCCGCTAGATGGCGCAACGTGTAGCGCCAAACTGCATTGCAGGTTCGCCGTGTCAGAATAAAAATGGCATACTAATAACAAAGTGTACATACCGTGTTGGGAAGATAATCCGTATGGCGTTTATTTGAGCTCTATATCACACAAAACAAGGAGATATATAATCAATGAGAGTCCCTTTTCGACGAAAGCGTTCGTCACCGCTGCCTCGGAAAACAAGGAGATCGAGATGACAAGGGGAAAAGATTGACCTCTGAATTTTAGTTCAGGGATCAAACTATTCATCCGGGAAGGGTGCACAAGGGTCGCGCGGGCATATTTGATTCAGCAGGCCAGCCGGTCGTGGGCAGACGGTCTTGGCCAAGGACCGCCGGAGCAACGATGCGCCGAGTCGGTCTTGCTGCTAGGCCTACTATATTCTGCCGAGCTCGCTTGGTCGGTGGAATCGAGGCCGTTGTAGCTCTTTGCGGGTGTTTGTGGATCCAGCGTTCTTGTTCGTCGTGGTCTGTTTCAAGTACGCCTTCCTTTTTTCCTGCTGGTTGAAGTCGGGACGCGCGAGAAGAGCACGTAGAAAAATAAATGTCCGTTGGTCGTCGCGACCAAGTAACTGAGCGACGCTGTCGGCCATGTTGATTTGATCGTAAACATTCATTCCAACCATTCCAACCGCAACGTTCATTCCACACCATCAAGATCAACGTTCTTTGCAGACGTTAGGTAGGAGCTTGATCTCAGGATGAAGAGATCTCTGCCAGGCCAACCATAACCCCCCCCCCCCCCCCCTTCCCTGTCCCGGATGCGCTCTTATGGCACTGGCGGTTATTAGCGGCGAGATTAGAGTGCCTTCATACACACGCGCGCTTTTGCTTGAGTGGTGACATCTCAGCCATTTTTACGCCCAATCGTTTTTTTATGCGTTTTGAAGTGCGCGCAATCCGGTGTCAATCAGCTCGAGCGCGTAGCTTTGGCTAATGCAGAGACGCCATTTTAGCGCCCAAGTCACGCACCGAGTGCGCGAGAGCGTCACGCGCTGAACATTCATAGCAACAATGGATGTCTTCACCCTGAGACAGACAGACATGTAGGCACCAGAGCCGTATATTAGGAGAGTTTGGACAATAGGCGGAGCAAAGGCCGCCGCCAGCGCCGAATATTCCCCCCACGCTTAGAGCGTAAACTAAATTTGTGACACAGCGTCGACCAATCAGGAGACCTCTACTCCATCTCACAAATGTCGACAGTGAAGACAAAGGCACAGGCGCGTGAGCCTAGCTCAGCGAAATGCTATTGTTTGTACGAGACATCGTGCATAGGAGGCACTTTCCAAAGCCACGCGCTCGTGCCAATGCCTTTGTCTGCACTGCTAGAACAGCGTCCTGAGACTGGCTGAAAGAAAGCAGTGCAAAGGGTGGGGTGCGCGAGCGTCTTGAGGCGCGGAGTTCCGCTCGGCACGGCTCAAATTATACTTCGTTTCACTTTACCTGCGAGCGAAGCCAAAGCTAGAAGCGCGAGACCAGCGCTTTTTGCATTTCTCCCCAGCTCGCGCGCTCGAGCAAAGCCTGAACGCACGGAGCTTCCGTGCTCGCGCTTCCAGTTTTGCCTTCGCTCGCACATAAGGTGAAACGAAGTATAGTCGTGGCACAAATTTAGAGCACGCGACCACCGCTAGGGGCTGTTTCGCGGCCTGTGGTTGGCCCCAGATGCTCGCCTATTCAAACCAATGTATGGCCAAACTCTCTCAATAAACGGCTCTGGTAGGCACCTAGGCGAGATCAGAGGGCGAGATGTTTTGGTGGCGCCCTCCTGTGGTTCCCCTTTGTGACGTCATTACCTTGCAAACAACAAGTTCGATGGTGTTTGTTATTAGCATGGTGGAAGCTTGAAATCATTGCGCTCTCAAAGGAACACCGCCAACACCGTCAAAATTAAAGTTCTTTCATTCCTCTTATTTCCGTCGATGATAAATCCCCTTTCAGACGTCATAGTCAGCGTTCGGCCAATCGTGAAACGCCGACCACAGTGACGCTTTCGGTCGCGCACGGGGCTAATTTCTACTTACTATACTTCGTTTCACTTTATCTGTGAGCGAAGCCAAAGCTAGAAGCGCGAGACCAGCGCTTTTTGCATTTCTCCCCAGCTCGCGCGCTCGAGCAAAGCCTGAACGCACGGAGCTTCCGTGCTCGCGCTTCCAGTTTTGCCTTCGCTCGCACATAAGGTGAAACGAAGTATAGTTCCCTCAAGCTGCTACTTCTGTGGTGGGAAACTGACGTGGTGAACCGAACGCCCGTGCATATAAGATACCGGCATGGCCGCGAATGACGTTACGGCAAGCATGTCTAGGCTCTAGGGCGCGCAGTCCTCAGGTATTACTACTAGGCGAGATTGTCGCGCGTTGACGCCACCAAGCGGCAAGGCTCGCAACTACAGTACCCTTGGCCGTGCAGGAACTCTTGACGTCACGAGCGCGATACGCATTGCGCTTCTCGCTGGCCGACTTTGAAGCGAGGGGCAGAGAGCTCGCGCTCAGGTCATTTCGTTTCCGTACCCCTTTAAAAGCTTGATCGTATAATACTTGCGTGGATTTATCTCAGCATCTATCAGTTTTGCGGTGACTTTTTCTCCCTTGAGCTTCTTGGTGTTGCGCTGTTCTCCGGCGGAGAAAAGCTCACAGAAATCCGGCGGATGCGGAGAGGAGCTCACCAGACTTTTGATACATGCGAAGAAAAGCTCACCTTTACAAACCGATCTAACATTATTTCTTCGCAGCTCTCAATATTTTATCGAACTCTGTTCTACTGAAGATATTTATTTCAACGCCATTTATTTGAACCCAATTTCATCGAAGCCGTTTAGTAGAACGCCGTTTCATGGAACATCATGGTTTCTGGCCAGATCGTTTCTCGTTTTTGTAAATAGTGTTTTTTCTTTGCATCCAAAGGATAAATATATTGTCACGAATGACAACTGATGAGGCGGTGAATAAATTTAGAAACTAAACGTTTAATCGGGTGAACAAGATAGGTTAGCGTCGCAGGCGTCGATGTCGGCGAAACAGCAGGATCAAGACTGACTCCTGGCCACGCTGAGCCCCTATGTACACGCGTGGGCGTAGAACATTCTAACCTTGAATCAGCGACAGGGTTCTCAAATTTACCGTAACGCGACATTACAGAAACAATAAAAGGTGTATCCGCGGCCAGGCATCGAACTTCAGTTATTTGTGTTGAAGGCAAGCACGGTAACCGCTAGGCGCGCTGCCTACCTGGCCAGCTGCGCAAGCGGCAATATTATGATCCGTTTTTCTTTTGCTTCGTAATAAACAATGACCTTTTTCAGTGATGTGGCCTAAGACGGACTTGATACTTTTTGGGAGATCAGGGGTCGTCGGGTGCCGAGACGGAGGTCCACAATTGTTGCAGTTCGTAGTACTCAACTTTGAGGCAATGTCCTGATTCCATGTAAATGACAGCTAAAAAAAAATTAGTTCCCCACTTTTATTCTGCAAAATCGTGGATTCGTCTGCCTCTTCCCCATTTTTCTTAGAAAGTAAGCTATTTTTCTGGGACTGAACAAGAACCCCTGGTTTTACAACGATATGAACACGCAAAAAGCGCAGAATGAGCGGTGGGCAAAGTGTGGACGTGAGTTTTAAATATAAACACCGCAGTGCGAACAATGCCGAGAATATTAAATTTTAAATGTTGAATAAATTATTTCGTAAATGAGCTTTTCTCCGCATTTGTCGGTTTTGCGGTGAGCATTTCACCGGCGAGCTTCTCTCCGGTGAGCTTTTCAATGCAGCCTTTTCTCCAGTGAGATTTGCTTGGCCGCCCAACAGTGACAGCAGACCAAGGGCTTATCGCAGCCAAGACGTGCAATCGACGAACACCATAATAAAATGTGCGGGTTCTTGTCTAATACATTCACCTCTATTTCATAGAATACTGAATCAAGAATGTTTTGGTTCGAGTCAAACGAAGAATCTTCAGCGCGAGGGGGGGGGGGGGGGGGGGGAGTGTTGAGATACGGGAAAAGGGGGTAAATGCCCATGCGTACTATTATTCGCCCTAATAGGGGAAAAGACTCGCATGGACAAAGGGATGAGGGATTAAAAGTGGGATAGGGTGTTAAAGAGGAATCACAAGTTCAAAGTTCCAGGCGGATTTAAAGGTTGGGAGGGGAGAGGGGAGTGGGGAAAGGGTGTGGGGAGTGGGTGACGGGCGCGATAGGAGTGTGAGGAGAAGACACGCAGGGGTCACAGGCGCTCGGCAAGTTCTGTCTGGTGGAGAAACTCTAGCACGGCACGGAAAATGCTCCATGCTTGCCGCCGGCTACCAGTGGGGAAAAGGAGACACGTGGTTTCAGCGCGAGACTTTCACAACTTCCAAATAGAAACGTGTGACGCGGTACGACCAAAAAGCTTGTTCTGTTTTTAGCTTCACCGAAGAAATTTTCGCAATGTTTGTTTTATTACGGTTGAAATCTGCCTCCACAAGCTGATATGCAAAGCGAATGTCGAAATTAAAACAAAATCGACGAACTCACGTATGCTTCTTCCGCATTTAAAATATGTAAACATTTTAAATGCATCTCTGCAGAATATTTGAAATCGCCAAATCAAATCACCTCTCCTACTTCGAACAGAAAGAAGTGGTAAGACAGTATCGACCCTTTGACGCTTCGGTAGCTTTGTCTGCCTGCATTTGGTAACTTCAGGACTCACGCAAGGACCGCTTGAAGCGTGAAATCTTTCACCCCCATTTTCGTGACCCAAAACGCCAACAAAGCACGGAACATCCTCCCGAATGACGCGCTCTGGCGATTGAAAACGAATGACTCACACCCACCCGGAAAATATCTTCGCCGCCGAACAAAAAAGGGAAAAACAAGAAACCTTTCACTCGCATTTGTGCGACCCCAAAACACCAACAAAAAAACGAAACATCCTCCCACGGACGCGCTCGGGCGATGGACAACCTACTACTCACTATCGCGCGATAACGCGCAAAATATCTTTGCCCGCCAAAATAAAAATAAAAAATAAATAAATAAAAAAAAGCTTTGAGACCCTCAAAATCCCGACCGTCAACCCGACGACCCTAAAGATGCAAGTAGTCCGGGGCGCAATAACACATTGCGCAATATCAAGAGGTACTATTAGCGACACGCTCATAGATGGCGCCAGCTGACAGCTCGATTTCTGGCATTTTGATGGGTCACAAACTTAGTTAAATTTTACCACAATGACAATCTCTGGCAAAAAGATCGTGTAAGAGATATATTCAAAAAGTCTTGGTCTTCAATATTGTGGTGCCTGAATTTGTATTTAGCCTCTGGTTTATTTTTAAATGTTCATGAAGAACGGAACGAAAAAAGGGCCTTTACAAGAAATAGTCATGAAACGCTTTTCCAACTTTTAGATGCGGAGCATCTCTTGCTCGGGTCTATGTCCCGCGTCCGCGATGTAGTCGGCACTCGAACTACGCACGCGCAACTCTCCTCCTTCCCTCTCTCCAACAGCTGCGCGTTACTCTCTCCGCTCTCTCTCTCTACCAGCTGCGTGCACTGCGCGTGCGTTGGCTTCTCCTCACACCGCGCGCGCACGCGCAACTCTCCTCCTCTTGTCTCCTCTCCTTCAAGTGTGAAAAAAATAAAATAAACGGCGAGCGGCGAGCGTTCCAACTTTCTCTGCCGCGAGCCGCGACGAAGGCTCGCGTAGGGGGTAACGCTAGGGCAGTCGGTGGCGCCATCTCTCGACGTCAGCACGCAACTGACTCTTTCCTCGGAACCAACACGATGCTCCGCATCACCCCATGGTTCCCCTCGGGAAGATGGTGTTTTTTTTTTTAAATCTTGTACAAAGAAAAAATAACTTGCTAAAAATTATCACTTAGAAACTATCGCCCACCCCTGCGCTGCCAATCTGACCACCCCGGAGCACTTTTACGGGCTGTAAAAATTATGAACTTGTCAACTACGGGTATATATAAGACACACAAACAATTCAATAATATTTTTGCACATCATGTGCATAGATATCATTGGCGTTAATTTGGAAGAGTAAAAAAAATCGAAGATAGCATTTTTTCCTGTTTAGCTTTCCTCCTCAACTTATAAATCGCGCATTCCACAAAACAGTTCATGAAGACGAACAGAGGGGAGGCCCCGCTTGCTCGGAATCTGGTTTGTGTACCCGGACAGAGCCATTGTCCCCCTAGAAGATTAGCCCGTCGCTCAAAATTTAGACAAAAGTTGCTTTCCCCACCCCGTTCACCCCGAAGCTTACAATGCTTTGAAAGCTACGTGCTCGTTGGACCAGCCACATTTTCGCCACGTGATCACGCTCTCTCGCGCATACCCACGCACAGAGAATGATGTCAGGTGATGAAAGGGAGGACGGCTGATTGGTCCGGCAAGCGACTAGCTTCCACCACAATGTCAGCTTAGGGATGAAGGGATTAAGTGAGGTCCGGTGCCGTGTGACGTGCGTTTGGGCCCGGTGACGCGCTGCGGGGGCCCTGTGACGCGCTGCGGGGTCCGCGGATGTATCACTGTGAAAAGGCAGGGGGCTTACGAAGGGAAGGAGGTACGAAATAGTCCGCTGTGTTTTCAAATTTTCGTACCGAAAGTAAGGCTTTTGACTTTCTACTTTTTTTTTCTTTTGGCCCACTGAACGATGTGCTATTAGTAAAATCCCAATATAAATTGATTTATTCCAGCCCAAAATTCGTTTCATGGGCCCTTTAAAGGGCCCATGAAACGAATTTGAAATATTCTTGTCGTGTTCAAAAATTGGTTGAATATGATCCACAATATCCGTAAATGACAATCACACGTTTGTATTTTGAGCCTGGTGGCTGTATTTTTCGTTATAAACGGCCCACTCTGGCAAGCGCTCGGAGAAGGCCCAGCGGAGACCACGTGACATCCAACGCGATCGTGACGTAGGTCGTCTCGGGGCGAGCAAAGCTACGGCGAGGCTGACGTCGAGAGAATGGCCTAGTCGTTCCAGCCACCGAAGCGGCTGCTTTTGTACGAATTTTGAGTGACGGGTTAATCTATAATCTTGTAGGGGCACAATAGCGACTTCTGCGACACACAAAAGGCCTTCTCGGGAAGAGGGGAGTTCCTCCTTCCCCTCTTCTCTCGTCGTGGCCGGAGGCGAGACACTCGCCGTCACTAGCTGTCAAGGTTCCTAGACGGGCATTACAAGTGAGGCGTTAGCGACATCCACCAGGTGCTCTTTGCTAATCGTTTAATTCGTTTTAAAATTCCTTTTCGAGACTTTTTTAACAAGATATTGGTATGTTCGATGTGATACTGCTCCTTTGAACACATATAGACCAAAAAATGAGCGCCGAAATTTTTTTGTAGTATCCCTTTAAAGGACACATGCAAAGAAAAAAAAACATTTTTTTTAAACAGCTTAGATGGAAAACGGATATCATGAAACGATTTTACAACGAAGAAAAAAATTTTAGAGCTATATTTACGGCGCTATACGAATTTGTAGTTGGCGCCCGCGGGCGCCGCGGAAAAGTGGCCCTTATTTATCACGTGACGGGCCCATATTTGTCACGTGGTGCTCGCGCTCTTTCGGAAGCTTCGTATGGCCTCTAAAAGTAACTTATTCATCTTTGTTTGAAGTATAACAAAAAATATAAGATTAATAAGTAACTTTTAGAGCCCAAAGGAAACTTCTGAAAAAGCGCAAGCAGACGTGATAGACCTGTGCGTCGGTCAGATGACGGCGGCGGCGCCCCGAACCAGACGAACTTGTGCGGCGGCGGCGACGGCGGCGTGGAGAAACGCGTTGAAACGGCGTTCGCACAACGCTCAGCGTGCGGCGGCGGCGTGGCTTTACGGCGCCGGCGACGCAGGGCGGTGGCGCGCGGGCCTACCACGTGACCAGCGGCAGCTCCGGCGGGCGCCAACTACAAATTCGTATAGCGCCGTAAATATAGCTCTAAAATTTTTTTTTATTCGTTGTAAAATTGTTTTATAATATCCTTTTTCCATCTAAGCTGTTTAAAAATATTTTTTTTTTCTTTGCATGTGTCTTTTAAGTCCCCGTAAAACAATTTTAACATTTAGGTCGGGAAATCTAGCGCCACAAGATTACTCAGTTCTTTACTATCTTTCTAATAAAACTATTCCCAGTTCAATCCGTTCGGTGGTTGCTGAGAAAAAATATCAAAAAGTTGCCATTGGAATTGCATAGGGCTTGGGAACTGCGATATCCTCATCACGCAGTAGCAGTACACGACCGCACGCTGGTACGATACTCATCCAGATTGAAACGGGCAGGGGTGGGGATTGAGCCCAGGATCCAAGGTTCTGCAGCGCGAGAGAGAGAGAGAGAGAGAGCATGTGGAGCTTTCGCTCCACATGAGTTGCGCGTTTATCCCCGTAGCGCCGTCTTTCCTGCAAGGTATGTTGATCCTGCTCCTCACGTGACCGAGATCGGCGAATAGCGGCGCCGCGCGTTCGAGGCGCACGGCGCCTCGAACGAACACACACCAGACATGTACAAGTTACTCAAAATAAGTAATTAAGTTAAGTTACTGAGTATCGACCTAAAAAGTAATTTAAGTAGAATAGAAATTACTCAAAAGGAAAGTAATTGAGAAAATTACTAATTACCGTAAAAAGTAGCGAATTACTTTTGAAATTACTTTATATGTTTTAATTGTAAAAATAAAGTACATAGGTTTTGATCCGTTAGTGAAATTGTGCTAGCCAAATATGAATCGGCTGTTTTTTTCACAGAAATGCGGTTCTGCTTCTGCGTGCCTAATTGTTTTGTACTTTCTTGTGTGTTTGGTCCATGATGTACTGTGAATGTGTCATTTCTACTTTGAGGTTTATCACTGCCTGAACTTGATATTTTAGACAGTGTTGGCTGGGTTACAGTGTTACGCAAAGTACATATAAAATGCTACTTGAAGTAAAGTACAAAGTAAATGAGAGGTTATGTACTTCAAGTAAAGTAGTAAGTACACCGGATGCAATGTACTTGAAGTAACGTACTATAAATACAATATATTTCAAGGTAAAGTACAAGTACTTTTAACACGGTCTTTCATGACGCTCTTTCACTTCCTATACAGTATTTTTTTTAACTGTTATGCATTGCTTTAGGGGGTAATTGGAGTTGCATAAACTTTTTTACAGAAATGACAGCGAATGTTGTATAAAGTCGCCGCAGGGCAGTTGTTTTACTCTCGCGAACGAGCTATTTGACCCAATCAACTTATAAGGCACTTATTTGTGTCGGTCTTATAGCGAAATGATCAGATGATGTCTCGAAAGAGCGCGTTCTCACACGACGATACGCCACTTTTGTTTTCGAATTCGAGGAATGTACGTTGAAGTCGGGACTTTAACTTTCTTCGGAAAGTACAAGTACATGCTCAGAGAATGTACTTGAAGTAACGTACAAGTTTTCTGAACAGTAGTACTTTAAGTACCATGTACTTAGAGTACTTCCCAACACTGCTTGTTTTGAGTTTTGAAAGGGAAGGCAACGCAAAAAGGTAATCATTGCGTTGCCCTTTAGCACGCGATTCTTCGAGTACAGCAAAAACTACGGGAGCACCAGATGACCTTCAGAGGAGGTGCTGCATTCTTTTTTTTTTTTTGCCTCCTTTGAGTGAGGATGCAGTGTGCGCATCTCCTGTAGTGGGCGAGAGTTTCTACGTTGGGGGGAAGTGGGGACCAGCCCTTTCTTCAAATGAGTCAAGTCTCCTTGAGCATAGGAACACAAAGAAACGCCAGTCTTCGGCGCTAATCCCGCAGTTACTGGGCCTCTGTTCGCTCCCCGCGCCTCGTAGCAGTGTTGTACAAAAGGGGGGGGGGGGGGGGGGGGGGAGGGCTCGTAAAAATTTTGGGGGGTTTCGGGCTCCCCAAACCATTTTCTTCCCCGCCCCCATTTCCTACGCCATATGCTTCCCCCTCTTTGCAAATATCGCCTGATCTTCCCACATCTTATCTCTTTTGTGCAGGAATGGTTTTTTGATAGGCAAAACAACCACTAAAATTCGAAAGTAATTTGTAATTTGAGTAGAAGTTACTCTGAAAAGTAATTAAAGTAAACTACTAATTATCGAAATAAAAGTGTAATTGAAAGTTACTAAACTACTCACAAAAGTAGTTAAACTACAGTAACTTGAGTAGAGTAGTTGAACTACGTACAAGTCTGACACACGCACAAAAGCAGGGGAACGTTCGCCGGGGCACGTGCAACGTCTACTTTCCTGCGCGGAATTTGACCCGGCTCCTCACGTGATCAGATCTCGGCGAATAACGGCGCGGCGGCACGTGGGAAACAGACACGCAACTCTGGCTCCCGTAGGGAGCCGCGCAAGCCCACTCAACCACCGATCCCCCATTTTTTTTTCGTTGCTAAACTTATTTAGGAGATGTCTCTAAAAAAAATAATTAGTTAATTTAACAGAGCTTGCTTTCTTGGCGATTTTTATTACAACTCTCTAAACAAATACTTGTCTTTTAATAACAATCTTTTTTTTTTTCTTTTTAATCTCGAGCTTGTAGTTTTATTTTTGGCAATTGCTCCTGCTGATCGAGAGTGTGCGGAATTGTTGTACGTTACATAAAGCTAGGAAGCAAAGGAGAAAGCGAAACAAATGGCAGATGAAGACAGGTAAGTATAAAATGTGAATACGTTAAAAATTGCAGAGCTACTTTTCAAGCGAAAATGAATCGGCGATAAGAGATCACTATGGCGCATGTTGTTTCTAGCGCTTGAGACATGGGAGCCGGGACTCGTAGCCGGTTGCTTGCGGGCCGGGTCCCAGTGAGTCGCGGGCCGCGTGTTTGAGACCCGCTGATGTAAGCAATGGCGGTGCGGACATGGTAGCACACGACACATGCACAACCCTGCGATACCGAAACCGAAACTGCCCGTTGACAGTCTCCTGCTTCCAAACGTCCCAGAGTGCACTTGAACCCCCTTTAGGGGTCAATTCTAAAGAAAATTTAGAATTACTATTAAAAAAAATTATACCTCGGCTTTTCATATTTAGAGGTCACTCAACGAGGTGGCGCGTTGACGCTAGAGTACTGTAGAGTACAGAACTAAGGTCTCGGGACCTCGGTATAAGAGAAATCCTCGATCGCCATCGACATCAACAGTAACGTTTTGCTTTTTTTGTTTTTGAAACGTTTAAATTTGAAAACTGCCGTGGCTTCGTGTTTGTCTCGCTCATCCGTTCAGTTTTTCAGTCGTGTTACTTTCATCTAATCGGCTTCTACAACTGTTCTCCTTAAGAGTGTGTTATTTGCGCTCAACTCTTCGAGGGCTACCGCTAACGTCTCATTTGTAGCGCTTCGTCCCTGACAATGGCCTCCAAGGAGAACTTCCCGCCGAGTCCGCCAAGAGAGCTTCCACCGGGCGCAAAACCGAAAAAGCAAGTGGTACATTTGTCTGCTACCCAATCTTTGTTTCATTGTTGCCGCTACTATGCCCTTGTGTGGTGTCTTCACGCATCTGGAAGGGTTACTGCAGCGGCCGTCGGTCGCTCTTTACTAAACAAAGATACTGTATTCCCCAGGCCGCCGGGAGAATAATTTCCCGAAATTCTACCGGAATGCGCCTCCCCTTGGCTGTCTGAAATCATGTGACAACTTCCGTTAGAATACTGACTTTCTTATTCTCGTGGCATATCGTGGAAACAGGTTTCTTAGACAAATTCGCTAAAACGTCATTTGCCAGCAAACAGCGACGTTTTAACAGGGACGCGCAAAGGCCTGTCCGAATAGGACACAACAAATAAAGCCCCTTCATACAGAAAGGTAGCGACATCCTTTGAAGAATGCCGTCTGCTATCTTGGAGCGATCCAGGCGGCGCTACCGTCGACGTGCGAGGGCGAAAGAACAAAATATAACAATAAAAGTGTGCATGAGGGACGAGGAGGGAGAAGGAATGCCTATGCTGTCGGAGTGCAGTGCATGCTATGAGCTCATGTCGCCAATCAAATAACGCCGACTGTGCAACTTCACGGCTTTCATCGTCTTTCTTTGAGCACATCCTTCAAGGCTGGTAGACCGTGACAGTGCGCTTTTAGCCTGTGTGCATGTATTTCCGTGTCTTTCAGCCTCTGACTGTGCTCTGACTCACATATAAACCAAGTGTAGGAAGGCTGTCTGCTATCTTGGAGCGGTCCAGGCGGCGCTACAGTCGACGCACAAGTGTAAAAGAGCAAAACATAAAGATAAAAGGTGTGCACGTCAGAGGAGGAGGGACCAGATGTCACTACCTTTCTTATTCAGGGGCATTAACTACAAATATCGCCAGGCAACATGACTGCAACAAATCGTTCAACGCTTCGCTTCCAACCGTTTTTTTTTTTTTTTTTTTGTTGGGGGAATGGTTTTTTTGTTAAATCTCGCCCGTGCTCTCCGCGGCGGCCTTGATCTGCTCATCATGTGGGTCCGGAGAGCCACTCACACGCTCTGTTGGCTAATCGCTCAAGGCCTCCGCCGTTTTTCAAGTCCCGACAACGGGAAAGGGAATTCATTCATTCATTCATTTATTTACCCTTAATGACACGAAGGTGTCATTTCCTTTCCCCGAGGGAAGCGAAACTCGCGCTTCGAGGCAGGAATCTCCCAAATTCATTCTAAGCCGGACCTCTTTGGCCTTCCAGTTGATGCGACGGCAGTAGCGAGGTCAACGAGCCGCGGTAGAAAACCAGTGGCAGGTGGCGTGTGACTGAGGAGGATGCGATGAGAAAAGTCATGATGTTGGCTTGCCCACAAAAATCGTCAGGCGACACGACTCCTGCAAAAATCGTCAAAATTGAAGCGTCCACTTCAATTTTGACGATTTTTGTAGTGTCCTGTTTGGACAGGCCTTAATAAGGGTGCATGTGAACCCACCCCCCTGTGCTGCGCTTACGCCGCTTGGACATTTTAACAAAAATTGGGCCCACCTGTACATGCCGCTTCGAGGCGACAGTCTGGGGCGGTTCATTATAAAAAAAAGCTGATCTGAGCTGTCAATGGGCCAGTGGGGAAGCAGCTGCTTGTAGAATTTCGGGGAAATTATTCTCCCGGCTGCCGGGGGAATAAACACTACCAAAAGCAAACACACTGCCGTCTCCCTCTTAATTAAAAGGGGCATAGTGGCACAAATATATAATCCTCTTCAACACAGCTAAGGGGTTGTGTGGCGCTTTGTAATTTCAGTGGTGCATTCCTTGGTATGGATATTTTATCCCCAAAGATGAACAATCACTAGCACGACAAATGCATATATGCTGTATGAGGTGTGCCTAGGAATTAACCAGCCTTCTTAAATTGGGGCAGGTAACCATAAAATGTGACAATTTTATTATAAACCTACAGTAAAAAAGGGGTGTGCCGCTATTGTTTATTTCATTAATTTCGTCCCATTACCATGACATATGTATCCACTCTCAGTGATTACTCATACTGGTTTATTGTGCGTTTGTGTTTGGGTAACGAGTGCACCTCAAAATTCAGCTTGATTGATGTCGTTGCAGTCCAAAGCAGCTCAGTTATACATGCCTTGCACTGACATCACATCATCTATATTAGTACCACCGTGGAAGAGAGAAAGGGCAAACTGGGGGGTTTTTGTACGAATTTTGATTGAGGGGTTAATCTATAATTTTCAAGAGGGAGAGTAGTGACGCCTGGGAAACACAAGAGTCCTGTGAGAGGGTAGTTCCTCCTTCCCCTTTTCTCTGGTAGTGGCCAGAGAGCTGACGGGATGACGTCAGGTGCAAACCATGTACAGGGTGTCAGAAAAAAAATTTACAGGGTTTGTTTTACCGCACAAAAAAACTATACTTCGTTTCACCTTCGGTCCGAGCGCGGCCGATGTTATGAGCCGAAGGGCCAATCAAACAGCGCAAAAAGCGAAACGTCATGGCGTGCTCTCTGCGCTTTATAGGACTAGCCGGCTTAGGAGCACGCACAGAGAGACGGCGAATGCCGGCTGGCCCTATCAACTGCAGAGGGCACGCCATGACGTTGTGCCTCTTCGCTGTTTGATTGGCCCTTCGGCTCATTACATCGGCCGCGCTCGGACCGAAGCTGTAACGAAGTATAGGCACCGCCGAACGCTCATTCTCTGCCCAAAGGTAGCGCTAGAGGTCCACAGCCAGATGCCAAAGTTTCAGCCCGATCAGATACCTTATTCAAAAGTTATAAGTGATTTTCTGAAAAGTTCAATGGGAAAATGGAGCCCATTTTTGCTCGTTGTCGGTTTCTGGTGCCATGGAGCCCCATGTATTCGAAAGCTCCGTCGGCCGCCATTTTTCCCATTGAAATTTTCAGAGAATCACTTATAACTTTTGAATAAGGTATCGTATCGGGCTGAAGCTTAGGCATCTGGTTGTGACCTCTAGCGCTACCTTTGGGCGGAGAATGAGCGTTCGGCGATGCCTAGTTTTTTTTGCAGTAAAAAAAACCCTGTAACATTTTTTTTGTGACACCTTATATATATGTAGGGTACCGCGTTTTCGTTTTTTATTTTTTCCAAATTCGGCATACTTTTTTCGGTGCTTATTTTAACGCCTTAACCGTTTTTCATTTTTGGCAATTTTTAACCCTAAACCGCTTCTTTTTTTTTTTTTTTTCTTAGATTTCAGTTACTCCACGCATAATTCCTATTACAATTGATCATCAGAGCAAACAAACATTTTATTGAAGTCGATTGTAATTGCTTTGTTTTTGGGACAAGTTCAACCAACTCGTACTAAAAAAAAAAGCATCCTCATGATGAGCTGGTACCGGTTACCGCTCATCACTTCTCCAAAGATGGGCGTGTGCAGAAGCTTGTTCTTCGACCAGTACCACTGTTGCTCCGGTTTTCGCACAATTCCTTGCAACAGCAGGAGCGACAAGAATACCCGCATCTCCTCTGTTGTTGTTGGTACCCAATTCTTGAGGCGAGAATGCTCGCTGAGTTGGCTGGCGTCAAGTTTTTGCTCAGCATGTCGGTTGGTTTCCCTAACTATCAGCGAGACCAAGCCGTTGTCCAGAAAAGCTTCCAAGTACTCAAGCCGTTGGTGGTTGATTGGACCGAAAATGTCTTACTCGGGCTGCCAAGAAAAGGGAACCGAGGGGGTGCCGTTGGAACACTGTTCATGTCAATTTTTGACCACTGCCGAGCATCGGCAATAGCGCGATCTGGATCGTCGTCGTCGTCCTCCGCTTCGTCCGAGGAGCTGCTGAGTTCGACGTCGTAATCACTGTCTTCTTCACTTGAAGAACAGAAGTAGACGTCAGTCTACATGTCGCTATCGAAGTCTTCCTCAAAAGAAGCATTTCTTTTCCCTTTGTAAGGGCCCGGGCCACACGTGCCACCACCGCCGGACGCCATTTTTCAATCTTGTCTTCAAAAGAAGAAAAAGACAAAACACAAACAAAACAGATGCAAAATTGCCGTTCCTGTGCTGCCATCTGTCGGCAGCATCTCAAACTGCGTTACGAACGAGCCTGGGTCGTCTAAAACGGCGGAGGGACGAACGATGCAGGACAGACGAGCTACACTCGTCCTAAACGGTTTGGGGACGGCTCGAGATGGACGAGCTAGGCTCGTCCAAAACGGTTAAGGGGTTAAGATTCAATTTTCGTGTTTTTTTTTTTCGGTGTATATTTATGCCCACAAAAGTTCACTGGTATTTTCCAGTAACTATGAAAGAAACGCCATCGGACACTGGATCAGATGATCCTTGGAACTCCAATATTTGTGATCCCTCAAAGAAAAACGGCACGAATACATTAAAAAACAAAACAAAAAACAAAACAAAAAACAAGTCAGTGCCCAGAAAACATGGAACTTCGCCTTCTGTACATCATGATTACATGATCTTATTATAGTAAACACATATGAACTTTCCTAGGTTCTCCTCGTTGATCTACGCTCATTCTTTTCTGCTAATGACCCTGGGCTTTGAGAATGCCCTCTCAACGTTAACACTGGCAGGCTGAGAAGATGAAGCGCTGAAATCGGCCAATCAACCAAATGTGACTACCAAAAGAGACACGGTGCGACGTTTGGAAGCACAACATATTTTGTGTACTCACTAAACTCTGGCTGCAGATATTTCATGAAGCTAAAAGCTTTATACTAGCCCACACCCGAACTGTTGTTTTAGGACCAGGAACTTGACACACTAAGCCCGATCACAGGAAGGACACAGATGTCCAGCGAAGGATGACCCAAGACCTCCCTTGTTGCATGTTGAACCTTAAAAGAGGGCAATCACGAAGAGGTCACACAATGTCAAACCTTTTCAACGCCCTCTCTCCTCTCCTCTGCTCTAGAATTCACCTCTAACTCATTTTTTTTCAAGGACCTCTTCAGCTTCCCTTTAAAGGGATACTGAACTGAAATTTCGAGCTCGAAAAACAAGTCCGGACGAATAGGCGGGACGCTGCAAAACCCAAAAACATTACTCATTCAGCAATATCTAACGGATTGGCGTATGTTCTGGAAAAGTACGCTAGTGAACACGGCCGACGAGACAAGGTCACGTCACGATTCTCATTCCTTCTCCTCCTCGCTACGTCCCAACAAGCTGGTGAACCGAAAGGAGCAGGAGAGAAGCGAGGCCGCTTCCACTCATTCTCACATTTTCCAGGGGGACAATGACATCATAGCCCTCGCTTGATTGCTTTCTTCTTTTCCAAAAGTATGTCCATTTGTTTGAGATACCGATCGATGAGTGATGTTTTGGAGTTTGTAGCGTCCCATTCAACGTTTTTGCTGCCTTATTTTGCGAAATCCAAATTTCAGTTCAGTGTCCTTTTAAGGGCACCATCTCCAACAGCTTCTTTCTGATGCTTCCGTCAGAAGAAACACAAGGAACATAGATTCATTAGGTGCTAAGTTGAGTGCTTTTTGTTCAGTATAGTTCTGCTGGAAGAAACATATTGGCTGTCTCATTGGTATTTTCTAAGGGCAACCTGAATGCATAGCCTTTATAGGGCCTCTTCGTGCTCCTCCTTTTGCGGGCACAGAAGGGAGGCTACTGGGGGGACAAGGGTTTTGTGGATATGTGAAGTCGTCACGTGGCACCGTGACGTAGATGTTCATCATTTGATGCAAAGTATAAAAAGTTCTACAGCGTGTCCCCCCCAAAAAATATTTTTTTTTCACCGCAACAATAAACTGCATCTCCGAACGCTCATTCTCCACCCAAATGTAGTGCTAGCAGTCAGAACCGTGTGGTTCATTACTAACAGTTATCTCGATCAAAAATTAGAACTGATCTTTTTATAAATTTCAATGTGAAATTGAGGCCCGTTTTGCCCTCTGTCAGTAACTGACACCATTCAGCTCCCCGTATTCAAGAGCTCCGTCGGCCGCCATTTACCTATTGGAGATTTGAGAATATCACTTGTAACTTTTGAATAACGGTTAGTTTTGAAACTTTGGCGTCAGGTTCGAACCGCTACTGCTACATTTGGGTGGGGAATGAGTGTTTTGCGATGCATAGTTTATTTTTGCGGCAAATAAAACCCTGTAAACTTTTTCTTGGGACAGCCTGTATTATCCTGCAGCCTCTGAGTTCGCCTTGGTGTTAATGACAATGATTACTAAGTGTTATATGGTGTGAGAGCAATATGGGCCATGTTGTGCCAAAAAACCTTCAGCATTAAATGGAGTAAGTCGAGGCTCGAAGCCTGGCCTTCCTTTAATATTTGGCACGTCGGCTTGCAGATTCACAACGGAGTGGACACTGCAGGATTTTGAAGTAGGCAAGCCACTGGGCAAGGGGAAGTTCGGAAATGTTTACCTGGCACGCGAGAAAAACACCAAGTTCATCATCGCCCTCAAGGTATGTATGGCCCTTTCTAGCATTCTTTGTGTAGCTAAGCCATCAGTCTCACAGGGAACCGAGCTCCCAGATGTAGCGGTTCTTTACTAAGAAATGTAAACTGTGTGTAGGCAAGTCCAGAGCCATATATAGAGAGAGTTTGGCTATTCATTGACAAGTGAAGAGGCGCCATTGACCGAAGTGGGCTGGGTATGTTCCAGGGCGTCTTCACAAATTCGAATGTGGCCAACCAGAAGCAGGAAATAATACCCTGGCGGTGGTCGCGAGAAACGAAATTAATAAGTGCGTCGGAGTAACTCTCGATGACTGAAAATATTGTGCACATGATGTTTCAATCAGGGTCATTCAAAATCATGGCAGAAGAGCGCGACTAGCGGAACGATCGACGTAATCCGTACGCCAGGCGTCGAAGGCCGGGAATCTGCTGTCCGAGTGGTCACACTCTGTCCGAGCAAACCATAGATTGAGCGGCACATTCGTTTCTTGCATCTTTTTGCATGGTCAAAATTGAAACATCACGTGCGCCATATTTTCAACTGTGAAGAGTTGCTACATTTAACCCTTACGCTCTTGTTAAAACCGTTTCTCGCTACCGCCGCTAGGGGATTTTTTTCGGCTTCTGGTTGGACGAGAGAATATATGCTAAGCCCTCTATCTGCGTCTGGTACACGCCCTGGCTCTGCCCACTCCTCCCATTGACCAAACTCTATACACAGCTCTGGGTGGGTCTAACCAGTATAAAATTGTGCCATACCCTAGGCTTAGCATCAACGTAAAGCATTAGGCTTATCTATTACTTCTGCAAATTGGAACCGTGGGTTCCGATTCGCTTACATATCAAATGTTTGTCAGGTTTCCTTTTGTCTCGTCAAAATTCTTTTTTTTTTTTTTTGCAATATTGGTTTATATTGGTTGTTTCTACAGTGTAGGTGCTGCAGCGGGCACTTTCCTGCAAAAAATGTTACCCCGACAACATGCTGGTCAAGTAAATAGAGCAAAGAAAAAATTACACCATCTTCCCGAGGGGAACCATGGGGTGATACGGAGCATCGTGTTGGTTCCGAGGAAAGAGTCAGTTGCGTGCTGACGTCGAGAGATGGCGCCACCGACTGCCCTAGCGTTACCCCCTACGCGAGCCTTCGTCGCGGCTCGCGGCAGAGAAACTTGGAACGCTCGCCGCTCGCCGTTTATTTTTTTTAACACTTGAAGGAGAGGAGACTAGAGGAGGAGAGTTGCGCGTGCGCGCGCGGTGTGAGGAGAAGCGAACGCACGCGCAGTGCACGCAGCTGATAGAGAGAGAGAGCGGAGAGAGTAACGCGCAGCTGTTGGAGAGAGGGAAGGAGGAGAGTTGCGCGTGCGTAGTTCGAGTGCCGACTACAACGCCGACGCCGCGGGACATAGACCCGAGCAAGAGATGCTCCGCATCTAAAAAACTTTATTTAATTGATGTAGCATATCCCATTACACGGTGATTCTAAATTATGTCAAGGTTCCCTGGCCAAACTTTTTCAAACTGGAAACAATGAAATAGCACGGCTTATGAAATATGGAAGTATAGCTCAAGGTTTTCTGCTGTCCAACTGCAAAGGAGCTTGCCCAGTTGATTTTCGTGGGCTTTGTGAAAACTCTTTGCAGACTTGATCGACGCGTTCCTGCCAAAGTGCTCAGTCTTCTCCTCTCTCCCTTTTGGTGCAGAACAACACCAGTCTTTTGAAGTCGCTTAACCAACATCGTACCATTTTCTAAACTTAGATGCGTTTTGGTAGTGGATTGTTTTGAAAAACCAAAGCAGTGTAAATTTCCTTTTCTTGAGCAGTCACCATTCTGAGATACGGCTTCATGTTTTCTTCCTGAGCACTGCAAAAGGTTTCTGCAGTCTAGAAGTTTTTTGCACGACACAAGGGACAATCACGAGGGAGTAGACACGGACAAGTGCAAAAAACTTTGCGCTTGTCTGTGTCTGCTCCCTTGTGTCGTGCAAAAATCTTCTAGACTGCATCATGAACCAGCTAGGCCAACAACAAGTTTTAAAATGTTTCTGGTTACCAAATTTCCTGGTGTACAAGTTACCTTTTTTTTTTTTCCTCGCTGAATTTCCGTCTGTGCATTTTATACAGCGCTGCTACTTATATGTGTGTTATTTTTATAAGTATGGACCTTAACTGTGCCAGACGTAAGTGGTATCACCATTTATGACAAAAGAGAAACAGCAGAGCACTCTTCCGGCAGCTGGACGACTGTTCGAAGCGTGACGGCGCAGGTCCGCAGCTGCAACAATTCCACGCACTATCCTTTGTAGCGCTCCTTAACTATGTACAGGGTGTGGCCGTAAGATATAACACATTTGGTACGCCTTGCAAGATTCGAACACGTGAACATAGTTTGGCAAGAAGTATTATGTCTATCTTATTCAGAGCTCGAGCCAGCGGTGGTAAAATATTAAAAATGAACCAAAAACAATGGTTTTGCATTTCCCCCGCTTTAGACCGGATCTTCGTCATCTGCACACCTGTTTGTGAGCTTGCTCCTAGGTGGTCATTGTTCATATACTTCGTTATAAGTATTAATTATCGCGATTATCTCGCTCGTCGCCAGTTACTGCTATTGGTTTTTAGCGTTTTTGCATTCAGCAAACCACCCAGGAGAGAGCTCGTAAACCAGTGTGCAGACGACAAACAGGCTGGTATAGGACATAGGAAATACAAGGCCTTCGATTTTGCTTTGTTTTTAATATTTCACTACCTCATTTAATATTTGACTACCTCGGAATCGAGCTCTAGAAACTAGACATAAAACTTCTGGTGACTACGTTCGCATGCCCAATTTCATGTACTCTGTATGTCTGGAATTAGAATTCTGCAATGCCTTACGGCCACACCCTGTACTAAGAAGTGCGACTTTTATACCAACGTTTTTGTGAAAGCGCCCGTAAAATACACTACCTTTATATTTTGTAAGCAGCTTTATTTTGTAATTTCTGGTTTGGAAAATGCAGGTCACGGAAATCTCTAGGTTATTTAGAACGAACCTGGCACTTAGTAGGGGAACTGATGTTGGTGACCTTTTGTTGCAGGCCTAGCATAAGGCTCTCGTTCTATGGGTCTGAAAGCTAGCTAGCTGTTCCTCGGAATTGACATGTCGCGGACAACTTGGGTTTAAAGGAGCTGTGCAACGATTTTGACGTTGAAAGAATTGGCATATTCTATTTTTGAAATTGTTCACCTTCGTCACAAAAAACAGAAAACACACCTCCTTCCTTCGAAATGTTGCGATTCCGCCACAGTAATCGCGAGGCAAAAATTAGAATATTCCCCGACCTGCAGCCGCGAGCGGCGACCGTGAGAAACACGCGGCATGACGTCAATGGGGGTCTTGTAAAAAGATAGCAAGTTGCGCGAATACCTGCTCGATAAAAGGTAACTTTTCTATAAATCTTGTTGTTCCAACATAAATATAAATGCGTCAGAAACCTGGTATCATTGACAAAACTTTTATTATACGGAGTTTTAGTGGCGCCATCTATCCTAGGTCCACAATACCGCGAACAGCCGCCAGAAGCTGGAGGGGGAAGGGGACAGGGCCGGACGGGTATGGCCGGACCCGGATGAGACTTTCCTCCTTTCACCATATTGTTCGTGCTGCGCCCGCCAGCACGTGGTCACGAGCGGATGAGTTCTCGCTGCTTACTGATGGCTCTAAAGAGAGAGCTTCACCGGAACCCCGCGCCACCCCCATTGACGTCACAGCGCACGTGACTCGGAAGATGGCGAAGGAGTAGAGAGGCGCCGAAAACCTCAATCTTTGTCCATTTTTAAAATAAAAACTAGGACATGCAGGCAAAAGCGGATTTTTGTTCTTTACTTCAGAAAGGTCGAGACACCAACTCCCAAATTATTTAAGCAAAGCACTGAAACTGTTGCACAGCTCCTTTAAACCAACTTAAACATTTTGTCACTGATACATGTCGAGTGGCATCTGTTGCTTAAAACTAATGACCCAGTTTCTTCTTTATACTGTATTCCACATGCTCAACATTCGTCCGTGCATGTTTTTTTTTTTTGCAGGTAATGTTTAAATCTCAGCTTCAAAAAAATAATGTGGAGCATCAGCTGCGCCGGGAGATTGAAATCCAGTCGCATCTCAGGTATGTATCTGCTGCTGCCGGTGCTTCGTCTTTGTACTCTGCGGTAAATTTCAGCGCCAAGTAGACGAATGGTCAAAGAAGCCTGCCCATTGAGATGTCTTCACTGCAGGAGCGCTAGCCTCTGCAGTGAAGACCTATACGCTCTGTGCGCTGGTGTTTAAAAAAAGCCTGTGGCACCATCTGATGGTCAAAATAGAAACTACTGGTATGTTCCTGGAACTCCGTTTCTGCGTGCGAGCCAGCGTTTCCCAAGCTTCGGTATGTTGTCCGCAGCATTGCAAACAAAGAATAACTGCTGATTTTTTTTTTTTTTGTTGAGAATATGATTGCTTTAGCGTCTGAATGAATAAAGTTGAGAAGCTATCCTTTGTGGAATTATAGTGATTATCGGGCAATTGTAGGAAGTGGAGCCGGCAGAGTGTCGACGGCAATGAATCTCGGTGGTTGCACGGTGTGACCCACCATGTGAACTCCCCTCGTGTCATTGTTTTTTTATTTTTACCTAGCCCTCACAATGTTGATTTGCGTGTAACTGGCACCGGCTACCGTTTTGGTGCAAGGCTCCAGTATGTGAACGGAGATGCTAAAAGTCCTAAAGCGCCTACTTTGTTGGGGGACGAAATGAGCCTCACAGGCCTGCCTAGATCACCAGTCTTTCTAAATAAAAAAAAAAAAAAAGGAAGGGCAACCTGACGGCGTGACGGTTAACATGACTGCGGCACTTTGCACAAAAGATGTAGGTCCCTTAAATTTGTCTCGAACCCCCTTTCCTCCTCCCCCAAATATGTGAAGTGTGAATATTTTGTTTCTGCCGGCTAAGACGTCTACATTTTTCTTTAAGAATAAATTCTAAACACACTTTTTTTGCGTTGTTCGTGTCACTTCATTTGTTACCCAAGTCAAGAAGCATGAAGCAGAAATCGAAGCTTGTTGATTCTATTTGGCTCGTCGACGACAGCTGTAATGATTGTTACCCAGGCCCAGGGTGCAGGTGTTGACAAAATCACCTGCACGACTTTGCATTGTCCTGTAGTCATGCACGTTGGCTTTGCGAGTGCAATTCGCGCACCAATTAGGGAGTTTCCCTAGATCATTTCAGTAGTCTCTCATCGCTCACCGCAACGAGATTTGGAACTCTGCAGACGCATCATCTTTGATGTGGAAGGTGCAGCGAAGGGTAAAAAAAGTGATGAAAATAGATCTACCCACTAGGCCGAGGCGGCATGAAAAAAATGTTCTGGGTAAAACGTGGCGCATAAAAGAACAACAAACTATGCAAAAGGGTGTCGAAAAATCACCTCTGCAAAACATTTCGCCATGACTTCGCCTACCCGCTGGATGCCGCGGCGTGAATTATTGCCTCTTCTGCAGAAAACGGGCGATTGTCAGCATAAAGCTGCTTTCCTAGCGTGAAACTCGGGGGATCGGTGGCCGAGTGGGCTAGCGCACACCAGCTCGGAGCACATGGAGCAAAAGCTCGCGCTGCAGAGCCCAGGATCCTGGGCTCAATCCCCACCCCTGCCCGTTTCGATCTGGATGAGCATTGTACCGGCGTGCGGTCATGTATCACTACTGCTTGATGCATGTTAAAGACCCCAGGCTAGCGGTTGTACTGCAGTGGCTAAATTTCTCATCTACAGCTGGGAGACTCGTCTCCCGTTGAGGCAGAAGTTCTAGGCTGTATACAGTCGAGCCCGGTTATATCACACCCGGGTATTTCGAATTATTGTTTATATCGAACAGTCCAAACATCCCCTTGGAAATCACATGTAATAGTATAGGAGGGTTGTTTTTCTGTATCAAGCTTCCATAACTCCCATGGCGGGGACACTCGATATAGCGAACTAAAACGGCTGCCCCTCCCTTCTCCCGCGATCAGATTGCGCTTGCGGGGAGCACATAGCACTCCAGCCAGCATACGCTTAGAGGAATATGCAATCAAAAAGCAATAAAAAAAAAAAAAGCAACCGTACAAAAAAAAAAGCGGAGAATGTCAAAAGCAAGGGTGCGCGCGCGGAGGGAGGGCAGGGAGTGCTCGCTGTTGCAACAGTAGCGTAGGCTCTTTCACCAAACACCGCTGCCGGTGCACGACCCCGAAATAAAATAAGCAAAAAAAAAAAAGTCTGCGTCATGTCCTTTTTTTTTCGCCGTTATTGCTTTGCCTTCGTTTATTTCTTTCCTTTTTCTTTCGCCGTTATTGCTTTGCCTTCGTTTACCTTTTTCTTTCGCCGTTATTGCTTTGCCCGTTTTCTTTTTTGCCTTTTGTTTGCTGCCTGAATTTAGTGAGGTTGTTTTTTTTTGCTTGCTTACCTTTATTCTATGGATCGAGAGTTTTCTTTATGCAACTCACTTTTTCCGTTGTTTTTTGTTTTTGTTTTTTAATTATTTTTGTGTTTTCTTGCCGGCGCTGTGTGGTCGTGGCCAGGCGTAAACGACCGCAAACACCATCGCATAAAATGTAACTCTCGCGACACAATCTGTTGCGTAGCGTTGGCGGACATGTGCGCGTGTGCTCTTATCTGACGGAGCCGTCCCCTTGCGCAGCCACCCCCACGTCCTGAAACTGTACGGGTGGTTCCACGACGCCACCCGGATCTACCTGATCCTGGAGTACGCACCCAACGGCGAGCTCTACAAGCAGCTCACAAAGGCCAAGAGGTTCGACGACAAAAGGGCCGCCACCGTAAGCACCGCCTGCGCAGTGTGTCAGACGGCCATTTCTACGACGGCAGACAGGAAAGGCCTCGCGAGTCCCGTTTGAAGAGACCGGGGGTTGAAAGTCGGGTGCCAACTCTGTTGGCAAGAGGTGTCTTTCCTCGTTTGTTTCCTTAAAGGGCAACTCTGCTTAACTTTTGTTTTGGAAAAAAAAAACAATGCAGTCCTCTTCAGTGTCACCTAGGAAGACCACGCATCAAATATTACGACGTAGTTCGCCTAAATGTTTCTTACGCGGTTTGGCAAACTTTGCAACTCGCCACGTTGCCGAAATCGAATGACTCGAGTGGGCGAATCGAGGTGCAACCAACAGCGCAGTCAAGGCTACGACATGGACAAAGCCAACATTGAGCTAAACGTCAGTACCACTGCACCTTTCGCTTGTTTTTACTTCTCGGGGCAAGTGTAACGGGTGACATCGGCAACGTTTCCTCCCGGCGCTTAGCGGTGTCCACGTGATTGACGTAACGCGCCTGCGCAGCGCGCTTCTTGGGAGCCATCCGGCTGTCCCGCCGTGGTCCCGCCGTTACTGCAGTCTCCTGTGTCACAAACACTGTCGTCGTCTCACCGTTTGTGATTATTGTCTCGCGGAGTTTCGTCCGCACTACGGACACTACTTTGCAGACTTATGCCGCAGTTATGCGGACGTTGCAAATGTCGTAGACAGCAAAACATGGTGAACAGTGCGGTACAGACGACACTTGCACCTGGCACACGCCCACCCCAATCCTGCCCGTCGTTGCATAGAAGATCATGTGACATCTCTCACCACGTGATAACCGTGTTCTTGGGTGCCCGAGGCCTATGTTGCCGGACGGAGCCGAAGTTTCGGTTTCGATTTCTGTTTAAAATTATAGTTAAAAATATATATCCCATTTTTCGCAAAGCAAATGACGTACCGTAAAATCCCGTAAGGACGCCCTCCCCGAGAGATCGCCCATCCCGTTTTTCTGGCTAAATATCTGACATAAAAATTCCGAAACATCGCCCACCCCCCGATTCCCGTCGGAAGGCAAGCTATGTCCGGCGGGAATCGCGCATCAGCGGCGCGATCTGCAGCACCCGTATGCGCGATATCGGCTCCCATATCACGCGAGTTGTTCCCGCGTGTATATTGCTTCGTGAAATGCAAATCCGCTGCGTTCGCGATCTGCGGTATTTGTTTCCGTGACTTGCGAGTTTCTATCAGATTTCCGCGTTTTTATCCGCGATCTGTGCCCGCGATATCGGTTTCCGTGACAGGCAAGATTGTAGCGGGTCCTCGCGCGTTTATATCACCATAATACTTGAATCTGCTGCGTCCGCGACCTGCGGTATCCATTCCCGGGAGATGCGAGTTCTCGGCGGGTTTCCGCGGGTCCTTCGCACCGTGAGACGCGAAGTTGCCGCATCCGCAACCTGCGGTATCCTTTTCCGTGACGCAGGAGTTTGTAGCGAATTCCCGCGTGTTTATCGCATCGTGAAATGCGAATTTGCCCTGTCCGACGATCTGCGGTATCAGTTCCCGCGTCATATGGTTTAGGGTGGGTGCACCTGTGCTTATCATTAATTTTCGATAAAAGTTTTGCTAAGTCATCCCCAAAGATAGCCCACCCCATGTTTTTCATCATTTATCTTTTCATTTTGGGTGGGCGTTCTTACGGGATTTTACGGTAGTGTCTTTTCCTAGGACGTTTTAGTGCGAAATCGCTCATTATCTCGAAATCTTCAGAATTGAGCGGAGTTGCCCTTTAAGGGTAGTGACCGTACAATAGGGGTAAAACTGGACGGTTGAGTGAAGAAATGCGAGCGTTGCAAACACGCTTTTTTTGCTAAAAGCAGCGAGCGTATTATAGGAAGTGACACGCATACATACATGCATGCATACATACAAGACAATGTATTCGATACAATAAAGGGCAATAGATGCCTGATGAGGTCATCGTCCCCTCCACTGGAGTGGCGCAACAATACATGTCAGCGAAATTAAGGTACTTTGTTAAACAGAGTGTTGAACTGTTAAAATTTCTAAAGTTGGCACCCTAAATACGTATGCATACTAATTCTTCCAATTTGCACGAAAACCTGTTATTCCCAGTTCCACTGCAAGAAACGAATCTTTTAGATACAGTAATCCCTCATTATACCTAAGAATCGCTTTTTTCGAATTATTGCTTTCATTGAAGTTCAACGTGGTCCTGACCGAAATGCATGCATTTTTAACTGGGTTATTTGAATAGACCTTATTCAGATTCGCCCGCCATCTGTCGGACGTGGCGCCAACCTTCCTTCCGACGCCATCTTTGAGGCGACTGGCAGAGCGCTGTGGCCACAGTTGCTGTGGCCGTTTACAGCGTGTGAAAGCGGCGCGCAGCGACCGCATGACTGCTCTGTTCCGCTACGTATTCAACGAGAAAATAAAATTAAAACAACCGATGCAAACATTTGGATTGTATTGTTTTTCTTTTTAAGGGTATTATAGCCAACGTTTGAATAGCCGTAGCGCTTTCCTGTACTATTCATGCTCCCTAGAAGAGCACCTGCGCGTAAGTGTTGTGTGTTTTTACAGGGCTCCTAAACATTTAATTAATATATGACACTTTCCACGATGGCATGAAGGGCTCATGATATTTGTATGTAACATCCGCGAGCATCTATTATTTTATGTGATTTTTTGGGAGCTTGATGTTGAGTAGCATCGTAGCTTCGCTCGCGCAGAGCAACGGCGAGGTCCAGTCAACATCGCTCAGATACACTGTTTTATGCTTGTTTTTTTTTGTGTTGTTTTGTTTTTCTCGGTCAAGTAGGTCTTTTACAACCGATTGAAGGCTGATGCAAAGTGCAGAAGAGCTAGGCGACGTAACAACTTCGCTTCGCACATGAATGATAAAGGCAACGGTGCTAAAACGCAAAGGTGAACGCTCGCTTACTTTACGCTGTATCATTATTATTACGCGACTCTCACATTTCGAGAAACATTTTCGTCGAAAGCATAAAAGCGGGCTCTTGACTGCTAACCTGAACCTGTTGGCGAGTTCAACAGTCGCGCTTGCTCGCTTCCCAACAGAACGGCTTCGCGCTGCGGGAGATGCTCTTTTATTTGTAGCCAATACTGCAAGCAACCACTTTTATGAGCACTGGTCATATTTTATTGCGAGTAAGCATGAAATTCAAAAGCGCTCTGAGCTATGTGACCGCACTACCAGGAGGAGCACATTAAAATGTCGCTGACATTTATTCCTGCATTTTTTCTAAAGGGGCCGAAGAGTATATATGCGCCAGTACTGAATTTATTTGTTAGTATTATTATCATGATTATAAAAGTAAAATGTTTTACCTTCCGTGGAATGGTGATTTTTTTTTTAATACGTTACATTTTGCGTACTTGCACCGCGGCGACACGCCGGTCATTTCCTTTTCCGCTTGTGTGCCTCGCATACGCTCGTGTGAGTATGCTAGTGTAGATCTTCAGCGTAGTTTTTATTTTTTACCTGCAATAAAAATACTACTATCGTAAATTCGTGCTGTATCACAAGCAGTCCTTATAGTTTTGTTTTGAGCTACCATTTGGTGATCTCCCCAAGGAACTGAATCCAAATTTATTTAAAAATTTAATTTCATGTTTTTTTTTGTGTGTGTGTGTGCGGAATCATATCTGCAATATTCCTAAGGTTAAGACAACGGGGATCAAAGATTAAACGTTCAACGCACCCATCATAGAACTCTGCAATTCGGGTTTGCACACGCCAGCTGTAAAGGCGCACTGGGCGAAGAACTGCTCGCATTCTTTAGACCCGCAGCCGCGAATGTCAAATAAAAACAAACTATCACACAGGGCCTGACGGCCCTGCTAAATATATCATACAAATCTTCCTTGTGCGAGCAGGCATAATCAGCTGGTCAGGCAAGGTAACACACGATTCTAAAACAAGTGCGTGAGTCGGCCTGCTCTAGTGCTGAAATGAAGCTCATTTTTCTAAAAAGAACTTCTTAGTGAAACCACTGAAAACAAACTTGCGCTTAATATTCGTAACTTATTCTCGAGCGGCTAACACCATCAATATACTAAAAAAAAAAAAAATGCACGAACGTTACGCGGGGAGTGGGCTGCAAGCAGAGCCTATACAGTTACTCTAACTGCGGCGGGCGTCGGGCGACGGGGACGGTGAAGCCTCAAAGATGGCGCCGAGCCTCTGATAGTACCCGTGGCCGCCGAGAGATGGCGCTAATAATGAATAAGGTCTATTGTATTGGCGGCCGACCACGGTTATTGCGAAGGCCGCAGTGCTGAAAGAGTGCAAGGCTAACAATAATTAGATTTATTTCCATCAATGTACATCAATGGAGGACATCAAGGAAAAAAGCTGCGTCATGACAGCTTGACGGGTCCTTGGCCCCCTTATTAAAGAAACAGAGCTCGTTTGCACGAAAGTCAATACACCAGAATTACAGAAAGAAATTATGCAATTTTAATATAGGCACTCAGTACAAACAGAAATAACCACACTCTTATAGTTTTAGGAAAACATTGCGAAGTTCAGAGAAAGAAATTCCTTCAACATCAATGTTTTTTGTATTTAGACAATTTAAAAGTTTGGCATGCATGAACTTAAGCATCTGATATCCGTAGTTATATATATCCATAGATATCTGTGCGCCTACACAGGCACACAGAGACCCTTGCGTTCCCTCCCCCTTCTCCACCGAGGCAAACGGCAAATTGGGAAAACTGAGTAAACGGGTGACTTGAGGGCAGGGTGCACAGTGCTGGCAGAGTGCCGCTTCCCACGCCGACGTGCAGACATGGGCAGGGAGCAGTGTCAACATTCTGACGCTACTCATGGCGCCCGCTGCCGGCGCTGCCAAACTCTTGTCGGAATCGGGTCAAGGAAGCGATGGAGTCCGAAAGAGATCATCACCTTTGGGAGTCCCCGATGCGTGCACCTGCGGCGTACTACATGCACACGTGCATCGTAAGGGGGATTGGGAGTATTTACCGAAAGTCGCTTAGGTCTGCAAGGTTGAGAAAAGTGACAGGCCCAAGTCCGACATTCCAGCATCGGTTGTTCGACCCTGTCCACCATTTTGCAGAATAAGCAAGGCATATTGGACATGTTTGAGAAGTTTCTCATGCCGGAGAAAGCTTGCCCATGACCCGAAGATGAAAAATTGCCATTTGCTTCGCGCACATCGAATTTTTTCTTGTGAGCATGCTTGCCGAGCCGGCGCACGATTTCTACAGGAGTGTGTGCAAACATGTTGGCAAAGCCATCAAGGATAACTTTGATTCGTTCAGTGCTTGTCGATGCGGACGTTCCCGTTGTTGCTCCTGCCATAGATGCTGCGATCGACCTTGCGTGCGGCCAGGGTAAACACAAAGCAACGTCGGAGAGGCACCTCGGGAAACGCCGACGACTGGGGAGACGCGAAACATCCTATGTCTGCTTCGAAACAAAGTGGAATGCAGCGGCAGTGACAGTGTTCTTGCAATGCCTAGAGCAGTTCGAGGAGAACTGATGCCCGGATGAAATTATCGGCAAGCTTCACTTGATTACCTTTTTGCTCGGTAAAGCTGCCACAAGATTTTCATAACCAAGGTTTGTTTGTTTGATTAACTATACGGGCAGAGTGTTCCGCAGTGTTCCCATCCAACTTAGGCTGCTGGCACTGTTTGTTTTTTTTGCCTCTCGTTTTTATTAAATTACCGCTTATATCTTGTTGACTTTGTTATAATGAAGGATTGCTGTATATATATATATATATATATATATATATATATATATATATATTTTTTTTTTTTTTTTTTTAGAGCGCAGCTCTTAGGGCGCTTGTTTCTGGCTTGAGCGTTGCCGCCGTCGGCGTAACTGTAAGGTCACGTGACCCCGGGGAGGTCATGAGCGTCACGTGACCTCACGGTTACGCTGAGGGCGATGCCGCTCGGAGAGAGGAGTAGCAGGCAGGATGAGGAGGTGAGGAGGGATTCTTCAGTACCCTTCCCCCCTCCTCCTCAAGAGCTGCGCTCTAATTCGGCATTACAGGGAGTTGTAAACGGCTTTCATTTTTTGTTGTGATGTGTTATTTTTTAACATACCTAATATAAATATGTATTATAGACCGACACACTGTTTCCAAACAAGCCCGCGTTTGCCCACACCAGGTGTGGGCACTGCACGAGCGCAGAAAGCAGATTTGCCCGAGGTGAAGCTTCTGCACATGCGCCACGGTGACAGCCGCCCCCGCAGAGGCGTGACATCGGAGCCGTGTGTTGGTCTATATAGGTATGTGGAGGCATTCAAGGGCAACGTCAGCCTCGTTTCGTGCGGTTCTTAGCACGACCCATGGTTTGTTTCCCTTCACGTGCGAGCGATGCCGAACCACGGGTAGGTTGTTCCAAACAATGATTGCACTTCACGAACGTGCATGTGTGCTTGGCAGGGTTACTGAAAGCCGGAGCTTGTTCTCATAGTTTCTGGAATGCTTGCATTTAATTCTGCTTTACACATCCATACCCTATGACGACAAAACTTGTCGCAGGAGCCGCTTACGATGAGGCAACACATTGGCACACGATCTGCATAGAACTAAACTGAAGGTTTCGCAGTATCTGCGAGATCAAATCTTTACACCACCAACGAGAAAGGGTTGCTTATAACGTCGGAATTAATTTGAGCACATTGCAAAAAGAATAGCTCATAAAATATGTAAGCACGTCGAAAAATGCAATATGTAAGCAGTCGTTGTAACCAGTAGCTACGCAGTTGGTCACATTCGTATGCAAATGTGTGAAACAGTGTACAGCTGAGATTGTCCAACTGAGTTCCTAGGAACGCAGGAATTCCCCTGGAACACTCCCCTGCTTTCCCAGATATTTGAATTTCCCTTACCGCCGTTGTCCCTAAGTAAAGTGTTTGTACAGTTTCGGCGCTGTTTTAGCGGATTAGAACCGTCTACTGATGCACATACGTACATGTGCCAAACACTCCCTGGTATATGCAATGTTTACGAGGTCTGTAGGCTTCTCTACTGCTTTAGTGCTGCAATGCCACTCTCTCCTTGCCCTGAAGTAAAGTGTTTTTTTCCAGTTTCGGGACTATTTTAGCAGATTGGAACCGTCCACCGACGAATAACTGGGTGTCAAACAGTCCCCGGTATGCAAACCATTGTTTATAAGGTCCATAGGCTTCTCTGTCGGCTTAAATGCAGCAAAGCCAAAACCGGGAAGGGTTCCGCAGCCTTTACCGAGAGGTTGGTTTTTTTTAGTGCTTAAGCACTGACTGACTGACTGACTTAAGCCTACGGACCTTATACGGGTAAATGCATGTAGTAAGGAAGGTTTGCCACTAGCTATGCATCGGTCGACAGCCCGGATAATGCTTGAGAGGACACTTTACCTACTAGGTGCAGAGAGGACGGTGGAGGAAATTTCGGAGCTCAGGAAATCCGCGAGAGTAATCTGGGGAACCCCCCGAGTTCCAGGGAAACCTGTTCGAGGACCCACGGCGCACGGCATAGCCTCGGTCGCGGAAGTACGAGGCTTGCTTCACATCCCGTTGCAGTACATCTACCAGATGTGTGTGGCCCTCAAGTATTGCCACGCCAACAAGGTGATCCACCGGGACATCAAGCCCGAGAACCTGCTGCTGGGCTACAATGGGGAGCTCAAGATCGCGGACTTCGGCTGGTCCGTGCACGCGCCCTCATCCAGGTGGGTGGGACACACCCTCTTCGGTCGACGCAGGGGTTGACGGACACGTGGCGAACGGGGTTTCCGATTTCTTCAAATTTATCCGGAAAAAGTGAATGGCTCTGGGACCCCCTTTTGTCTCGGAGAGATCGGTGTACCATCGTTACTCGCGTTGTTGCGTGCACGGCGCGCGTTGGCATTGCGCCCAGCTCTCACGCGAGGACACGAGGTTCGAACTGCACCAGCCTAGTCCCTTGTTTTAAATTGTGTGACTTTTCTGGAACATTTTGGCGGAGTCTCGTAGTGTACCGCTTGTTCCTGCGCCGAGTGTTCTAGACTATGTACTGTCGAGACCGGTTATAACAAAGCCGACGGGAATCTGAAATCACTTGGCTATATCCGCTTCTTCGTTATATCTAAACTCCAGAAAAGTAAAGTATAAAAAAATATATAACATGGGCCGTCACGGACACGGTTATCTTGCCTGCAGAAAGCAGTCGAAGCTTCCGATCGAAAGAAAATCCTGCAAGCTACGTACGGACCGCGTCCAGAGCCCTATCGGCGGCTGTGACGGCTGCCGCGGAGGACGCCAGCGGTGGACGGCACTCTTTACGTTAATGCGCACTTCGTCGAGGATGGCGGCACGCTTTTGTTTCAAGGGGATTGTCTTCGTCTTCCCCGCCGAGAGAGCCGGGACTCGCCATTGTTGAGTGGCGACGGGTCGCCGAATCTGTGCTTGGGCGAAGCCAGACTTTCGCGCAGAGAGCGACCACACCGACTAGCGACACTGACACGGAACACAAAACAAACAAAGCGCGCACGGGACAGAGTTCGCACTCGAGTTCGTGTTTTGTCGTCGTAGGGACCCTAGATTTAAGGAAGAGGGCGACTGTTCAATTGGGGTCACATGGTTTGTGGGCCGCGTTTGCAAAAACAAGCTGTAGCCTGCAAGGAGTAGAAAGCATTCACCGTCTGCAAACGTGTCTGCCTCTCTGCCCGGTGTCCTCGCTACTCTGGCCGCGAGACGATCAAATGCAGGCGCACTTGAGCTCATCTGCCGGGGAGGCGTCCACCATTAAATTGGAGTTGCACCCTCTCTCAAATCTAGGTTTTTTTCATTGGTACGTCGTAGGTATGTTGTCACTAACGCTCCGAACGCCTCTGTCGGCACGCCACGACGGCTTCTCCGCGTGCAGTGCGGAAAAGTCGCTTCCCAGATGAGGAGCAGGGAGCGGACGACGGTGCAGAGGCTGCCGCCGGCGGCCTTTGTGGTGCGTCCGCGTCTCCTTCTGGGTGGCTTCTTAAGGCCCGTTCACACTCTTGCGACCTCTTAGAACCCGGTGCTTTGGAACCTCTTAATATCTCTTACAATGAGAGGACACACTGGCACCATCTATAGGGTAGCAGTGTAAACTTGGTGGTCCGGCATATTTTATATTTCTCTCCCGCATTATCCTTTTTTTCTTAGCTCGAAGAACTTTTTTAATGTTATAAACGAGCCTTTCTTATAGGTATTATGCACATTTGACCTCGAAAGTCCCGCAAAACCTTCGCTCTTGTGAAATGCAGTTCCAGAGTCACCGCATAGATGGCGCCAGAGTGCCAGTGTGTTCTCTCGTCGTAAGAAATTTTAAGAGGTTTCAACAGGTCTCGTCTTTCTCGGTCGTGCTCGATCGCAAGAGTATGATTGGGCCTTTAGCCGTGCGGCAGCAAAGTGCGGCGATCCGAGACTTCGTAACTTTCTGAATTTTAATATTTTTTAAATTATCTGAAATTTTTTTTTTTTTTTATATATCTCCAGGAGCTGCTCAATTTTCTTCGCCAAAAAGAAACACAAATGCATTGAAAAAGTGCAAACGGGAATTGAAAATCATGATTGCTTCGCTGTGGAAGCTATTTCATTATAACCGACTTTGTTTAAAGCGTTCACAGCAGTAGTCTGTACAAAAGGAGCAGAGACCAAAAACATTGAGTCCATGTCGCACTTCCGTCGCTGTCGCAAAGTGTATGTTTCATTTATTTCGTTTATGGCACGAGTTTGCCTCGTTAAACTTTTATTTTCAGTTTCATGTTCATCCGCTATTTTTGATTTCACGTTCATCCTTCTTTTTTTTTTTTTGTGACAACAGGAGGGGTTTGGTGCTTTCAGGGGTTGTTTTCATTGACATTTTTCTGTTTTTTTTTTGTTTTTTTTGGGGGGGGAGTATTTTTTTATATGTATTTTGCATTTTTTAATGTCTAGTTTTAGTGCTGAACAAAAAATCACTAGTAGGTTGAGGAAAAAAACAAAAAGAAACTGGACACTTGGGGGTTCTTTAATCTCCAGGGAACATGCATGTACCCAAAATACTTAAAAATCATACAGGTGCTGATGAGAGAACGAAGTGAGGTCTTCATCCTATAGTCGCTGTTCTTTTATCCAAAAACCCTATCTTCTCGTGAAGCTTGCATTATTCTTATTAAAAACTGCCTCAATTCGGGTGTCTTTTTTTTTTTTTTACGATTTCGATAAAACAGATTTGTGGGTTAATTGTCGGGGTTTGGAAGTGTGTACCGAAAACACGGTACCCTACTTACCGTGAAATCTCGTACAAACGACCACTCCGGAGAGATAGCCCATTCCCGTTGTTTAAGCCAAATATCTGTAACTTAAAAACTCTAAACATCGGGTTCAGACTTGGGAGGCAATCGGTTACTTTTTCAAGTAATTTTGGAATTGCCACGTGACTTTTTCGTGGCAGCAATTTGTAATGTAATTTCGTTGCAAAAAATAGGTAATGGATTACTAGTAACCCTTTTCTTTTAAAAAAATATGAACATAATACAGGCAATCCTGCAGCACAAAGATGGCAAGTTCAACAAAGTAGAAAACTTTGTGAAGAAAACAATAACCGAAAAGATCACTTTATTTTATTTGTATGACCAGTCACCAGCAAAACGTGCAAGGAACATACAAACATCCAAAAAACAAAGATCAAGAGGACAGCGCCGGGTAGACGTTGTCTTCTTGACCTCCTGGCAGATGTAGATTCTGCTACTGAGCATGCGCACTGCTAACTTTGCCTGCAAAATTCCAGGGATCATTTCCGGTCGCTGTAAGCTAGCGGGATGGCAGGTGGTTTGCAGCTTTTGCTGCCTTGTCGGCTTACCAGTGAACGGAGTGCATCCGCATTCATTCTCTTAAGTACAATATTTTATTTTTACAAGCACTACCATAATGAAGGCAAATGAGAAATGGAAAGTAGTGTTGCGAAATTTTTTTTAAAAACATCAAAATTGATTTTAGTATTTTCTTGATAAGTGAACGGGAAATGTAACCTGAAATTAATTTGAAGCGTAACGAGTAAAGTAATCATTAATTTTCAGCGGAAGTAATTTGTAACGGTAATTCATCACATTTGAGGCTCGGTAATTTGTAATTTTAATCTATTACATTTTTCAGGTGGCAGGCACAAGTCGGAGTTCACGCGACAGCGGACTGAAATAGTATTTTATTTCTAGTACAGTAAACCTTTCTGACAAAAAAAAAGTACTATGGTTTTTCATTATTACTGAGTTTAAAAAAACACTTATTTTTTAGCAAGTCGCAATCGAAACCGGAGATGAGGGACTCCGGTTCATTTCGACCAACCACCTGACGAATCTCAATTTTTGTCACGGTCCTCGTGACTCAAAAGGTGCGAGTTTTGCTGGATCTGTTAAATTAATTGGTGCTGCGCACTAGCACGACATCGGGCTAAAACTCCCTCAACATTACCTGCACCACAGATGACCTCTATTTCAATCGTTAAACTGATCTTCCAAATGGTCTTCATGGTCCCTTTAAGTCAAAGAGGCACTGAATTGCCAAAAATAAATTGTTTTCCAAGTGCCTGGATGTGTTGCAAAACAAATTCAGTGATCCGATTGCTGTGCCATTTCCGCCAAAGAGCTTACCCTGCTGCATTCTATTACATTCCGCCAAAATGTGATGAATATGTGCCAACATTGCGCCAAAACGTACCATAATATCTTGAGAGATACCCTACCCTGAAAGATAACCCGCCCCGTATTTTTGACTTGATGCGCTATTTTTTTCAAGAACACCGAAAGATAGCCTACTCTTAGTAATTGCAGGGCCCTGGCCAATGGTGACTAGGGATGCCGCGAACTTTTTTTCGAACCGAAGTTTCGATGATTGAATCAAGCGGTTCGAAAGGTTTGAAAGTTTTTGAATTTTCAAACTTTCTATACAGAAAAATTCGACGGAAGACGAATTTTGGAGCTCGTTAAACTAAGAAGTTTGACGCTTTCGAAATTTTGAACTTTGCACATTCAGAAATGCAGTGTTTTTCTAACCTTCGGACTTATTACGCTGAAAAAATCGGTCCTTTTCGAACTTTCGAATTTATTACGCCGCAAAATTCGATGCTTGTCGAACTTGATAGACCCAAAAATTCAATGAAACTCGAACTTTCGAGTTTCTTGCACTAGGAAGTTTGAAGTTTTTCAACCTTTCGAACTTCCTAACCTAAGGAATTCGATAATTTTCTAACTTATCTATCCAGAAAATTCGAAAAGGTTTGAAAATTCGAACTTATCTATCCAGGGAATTTGAAAGTCAAGTTTGACAAACTTTGAACTTCTAGGGTAAAAGTTCGAAGTTCGTCAAACTTCGAAAGACCGGCGGACGGTTTTATTTGAATTCAAACAGTGAGGTACATTCATACTTTTTTTTTCTCGAATGTTTACATGAGGTGTTGCGTTCCTTGCGAAAGACAATGCCATTTATTTCAATGTTCTGGCATGCTTAGTTTTAAAGAAATAAATTCCCGAAGGAGCAAGGAAGGACGACGGTTTTTTGACGATTGTCGTTTGTGCCATATTTAAAGCGCTCTATAGCCAAAGCTATTTATGGTAGAGATGTTAAACTTTTTAAGAATGATCTATGTATAGCCTAGGTAAGTGTCGTCTTAAGATATGATTATGTTATTCAAGATGAGTTCCGAAGAAATGTCCAAACATGTACCTACGGGCAATTATGCCCTAAACTTGGTAATTTGTTTCGTCTAAATTGTTTGAGGTATCGCATTTAAATTAACACCACAGACAGTGCATATCATTGCCATCGGCAGAATACAAAATAATGGATTTACTGTTTTTTTATGTTGAGGAATAAATTAACTCATGGGGAAAGATTTCTAAATCCTGTACACATTTTGGTAGGAGATACTTGTTTCAAAGTTCTGAGCCTCTGAATATCCAAGAATACAACACTTCCAACGGGTTCTTGATAGTTTTTTTTTTCTCCGTCTTTTTATTACCATATTTATTGTTATGTTTATTTATTTATTTATTTATTTTATTAATGGCACAGTTATTTAGGTTGAAAAGACAGCTTTGAACATCCGAACCACTAAGCATGTGACAACTAGTGCCTTCTGACAATGAATTTCCAACAGTGACCATCTGTGCGATCTTTCATGCAGTGAAGAGCGACAGTAGCTACACATATGAATAAATAATTTCAAATTAAAATAAGCTCGACCACGCCCTCTTTCCCCGTATTGTTTTCTTTAACAGTTCGAAATATCTGGGGGGGGAAGGGGTGCTGGAGCCTTCTCCTCCCCCCTTCCCCCCCGTTTTTCCTCTTCCGACGCCACTGATATGGTAGAATGCTCCTCGACCTCGAGTTGTGTCGGCTTCTGTGCTTTTTGTACGGCGTTTCCTCCGTTCCGGAAAATAAACCTCCAGAACAATTACAAACTAAACTTACTTAATGCCAGCGTCACTCGGGCGGCGTTCGATCGGATTACTACCAGCATGCAAGGGGTGGGGAGGTAGTTTGCCAGATTGATCACGGTGTTTCTGATCCTCAACCTCCTGCCCGCCCCTGGCCGTTTCGAACTGGATCTGGATGAGTATCGTAAAACAGTGCGTTCGTGTGATCACTACTGCGTGATGCACGTCAAAGACCCCCCCCTGGCTGGCGGTCACAATTACTGATCTATGGCCACACGTCACTCTGCACTGGCAAATATTCCAGCACATCCGGGACACTCGTCGTCTCATTTAATTGACTGACCAACTTCACTGCAGTCTAAATATCACACCCGAACTTTTCTAAACCGAATTTCGTGAAAACCAGTGAGGCGTGAAAACCTTATTTGAAACTGAAACTGTGGAGGAACATGAAAACCGGACTTTGAACTTTGAAAACTTGGACTTAAAAGAAATTCGAAATCTTCAAAGTTTTTTTTCTTGAATTTAGCCCTAAAAGAGAATGGGAACCTTCGAGCTTTATGCAGAAAGAAATTCGAAGTTTTCGAATTTTATGTCTATAAAAATTCGAAGCGTTCAAATTTTCCGAACTTCAGATTTAAAGAAATTCTAAATCTTCAATTTTCTCGAACTTCAGATCCCAAAATTTTTTCGAATCTCTCGAATTTCAAGTTTGGAAAGTTCGAAATCTTTGAATTTCTCGAAACCTCAAGTAAAAACAATATTTGAAATATTCGAACCCAAACTTTTAGAAACCGCGAAAGCTTCGAACTTTTTGAATTCGAAAATCCACGGTGTTCGAAAGTTGCGAATTTTTCGAATTCGAACCTAGGTCGGTATGAAAAGATTGAAATCTTTTGAATTTGAACGTCAGTTCGGTTATAAAATATTGAAACCTTCCGAATTCGAACCTAGGGTGGTTCGCGACATCCCTAATGGTGACCCCGGCAGAAATGGTGTCACTTGGCCGCAACAAGGGATAAGTGAACTTTGCCGGACCGGGAAGGGCAGTCGTCTTTGGTTCATAGCCCCTCCCTGCAATCACGATCCTTTGCCGGTCACATAATCTTGAAAAAGCAGTTTCCAACTATTCGGATCGTTGCGGTAGGCTGGTCCAAACGTTCTCAAACACTGTACTCGTAAGTTGCACAATATTTTTCACGTTTGTGGCCTTGTCACGTGGGTTAGGTAGCTTCGTTGAGTGTGCCTCTTACTGTGCACTGCAGTGAAGCGAAAACCGTGGAGTAGGCATTGCAATTTTATGGATCTTGCTTTGCCAGAGTTCAGCAGTGTGCAAAGGGGAAGGCATTGCTCCACAGCAGGGCGTTGCACGCACAAATGCGTTGGGAATACTAAAAAAAAATGAACTTGGTAAGTGCTGATGTAATGAGTCTACCTTGCATTAAAAAATTCCAAATAAGGCTGCATCTAGTGTATATGATAGATGAGGGATGAATAGATGAATGGTAGATTATGAATTAACACAATACTCAAGAAATCTTTTTTTTTTTTAATTTTTTAATGTTGAGAGTTAGCAAAGAATTTGTTATGGGTGACATCTGCGCCAATTGCGCCATTTTGCTACAAACCCAATTTTCTGCGCCTAGTTGCGCCAAAAACGCGAAATCGGTCGAAATTGCGCCACACTGCGCAAAAAGCAACTCAAAAAACAAAAAAAAAAAAAAGGTTTGCGGCAACGCTAGATTTAGCGGGAAACGAGAGCTTGGTTGGCAACATTCAATCTCGTCGTTAAAGTACACGGCACGGTACAGGGTGGCGCAAGCAACCGCCAGATTCAAAGATTTCAGCTGTAGTACCCTTTAATACCTATGATACGTGATCTTTTCCCGATTTTCCTTCTACTTTACGCTGTCATTTGTGACTGCATTCTACCGGTGCGCTGTCACGCGGTCGCTGTCTGGCCGCGGGAGTTACGACACACAGGCTATCAAGATGAGCAAACCTAAGTTGTTTTTGTTTTTTTTTTCGTTTTGAGAGTAAACCTTTTCTTAAAGGGGCCCTGCAATCATATTTAAGCGTCTACCTTTTTTGCGGTTTCCACGTCTCTTGGGGTTCGGGCAAGCCAGCGGGTACGGAGAGAGTAACTAAATATCAGTGCGTCATATTTTAACCGGACGACGCGGAAACCTCCTCCACCGACGGGCGACCCGCGGTACCGAAAGCGCGCAAAATGTGACGTCTTAGGTCCTGGGCTTACTACTGGTCAGAGCCGCTAAAAGCTTCTTTTTAGTCGAAATACAAAATATAAGTGGCGCAAACCGTTTCAATTAGTTATTAAAGTAGTTTTTGTTCAGTATTTTAGATCAGAACAGAAACAAATGCAGTTTATAAAGTATGGAAACAAGAAATGACCCGTCGACATACCCGCCACCAAGCGGTGGAAAAGGCGGCGCATACTAGAAAGGAGTAGTGGGATCAGGCGCCGACACGGAAAGGTCCCGGATGTACGCGGCGACGCTGCGGTCGTAGGTTACTGGAGGATCCGACCGGCTCTGAGCGTCCCCAAGGCCTTCGGCGAGCAGCTTTGTCTGGCGGTTCGGCCGTTTCGCGGTATGGCAGGGCGAAGTGGCTCCCATTCTGAATTGATCTTTACCCCGTGTTTGCTGTCGTTTGTGGCCAATGAAGTGTCATGCCGAATTAGTGTTTAATCGCGCAGCAAATGCAATGAGAGCCGCTCTAGCTGCCTGCTACATACAGCCTATCCACAATACGCTTTAGTGGCGCCCTCTCGCGCCGTCGACACGGAGTGCGGCAGCCGTGAGTGCTCGCTCAGCTCACTACCCCTCCTCTAGTTCACAACCACTCAAGCAACCAAGGACGTCATGAAGGAGGTTATTTTTTGCTTGTTTTTGTAATTTTAATTTGCCTATAACTTCTAAAATAAAGCGAAATTCGAGAAAAGAAAAGTTTCATTAAGTTACTACGTTCAGTGCGCTCAGGTGTGGTGCAAATTAAAAATTAGTAAAAAGTCATTGCAGGGCCCCTTTAAAAGTGCCATTGAGCACCTCCATTATGTAATTGTTCGTTCGTGTCTGTAATCTTCTCGTAAAAATGGACGGCGCCGTCGCCGTGAGTACTTTCGGTTATCACACACTTGCTTTCAGTGCGTGAACAATCGAATAAATCGCACCCGTATTTAGCGTGCATGTGCTGCTCATAGTTTTTCTACCAATTCACTATTTAGCTTGTGACTCACTTTCGTGTGGAGATTTTTGTATCTGCACATGCTTTCTACAAGCGTCCGATCGATGTCTGATTGTAGTAAACCGTGCTTCCCTGTTCATGCTCTCGAATCACCGCTTTAAAAAGGTGTGCACTACAATTGCGCTTTGGCATCAGATTGTATAAGCTTGAGGTACCTGGGTGCCTTCCGAACTTTGCAGCAAGCCTGTGTTTCTTGTCCTCATCTATGCGCATTGGACTCGGGTGTGCCTTTTCCGTTTTTTTTTTTATATACTGTAAACGACAAAATTTTCGTGGGGACCTAATTTACGCTAATTTCGCGAATCGCCTACTATTCGCGAAAAATAGGTCCCGCGAACAATTCGGGCAATATGTGAACGCTACAAAAGCTACACTCGATTCGCGAAAATTAGAACCCGCGAATAATTTCGAATTTTCAGCTTTGGCCCGATTCGCAAAAAGTTGAGCCCGCGAAAATTAAGTCGTTTACAGTATATATTTTTTATCTCGGTGCGTATTGGCACAGATGCCTTATTGGAACCAGGGTGGTAAAAAAATAGCGATTAAAAAAGAAAAATCAGATTCATGTGATTGAAATCAGATTTTTTATGATTTAAATTGCTGATAAGCTACTCTGACATTTTCTGCTCCTCATCTGCTCCAAACTGTAGAATTTTCTGCTGCGAAGTTGCTCCAAAATGCATAAACTGCTGCTCCAAAACGAGAATTTCGTGCACCTAAGCTGCTCCAAAATCCAGATTTTCTGCTCCAAAAATTGCTCCAAAACTTGTTTCACCTGTCTCACCCCTGGAAGATGTATATGGGTGACTCTATAAGCTTATATTTTTTGTAGATTTTTCCATTTAGTTGTCACCTTTACATAGGTTCTATATGTGCGATGGCACAGCGAACTAAGCGGCGTAGTTGTGCCACGGCGGGCGTCCCAATTGTGCGGCGCCCCTCCGTCGCAGGCGGGTGACCATGTGCGGCACCCTGGACTACCTGCCGCCCGAGATGGTGGAGAACAGCGTGTACGACGAGCGGGTGGACCTGTGGGCCCTGGGCGTGCTCACCTACGAGTTCCTGGTGGGCAACCCGCCCTTCGAGTCCAAGTCGACCCAGGCCACCTACGGTCGCATCCGTGCCGTGGACCTCCATTTCCCGGATCACGTCTGCCCGCCGGCTAGGGACCTCATCTGCAAGGTGGGGCCGTGGTCGAGTTGGTTCTCCCGAAAGGTTTCTTGCAAAAGATCCAAGACTACTAGATAATGGAAGCAATACTCGGGATGGGCGAGATTATGCTTGATTTATCCCGATCCTATGGATAAGTCGTTGTGCACATAACGTGTTTCTGCAGCATTCTTCGGGGTTTGGTGGACATTGCAGTTTTCTTTCTTTCATTATAGAGTTATTTTGTTCCAAACTCTGTCCTTTTTTATATGAGGATGGGAACATCTTGGATTTCCTATTTCCTCCCGTAAACTCTTCGAAGGCTGGTGATCGATGTTCGCATTCGGGCAGTTGGTAACTAACCACCATGGAAGAAACAAAGCCAACTGGCCTTGTATCTACCCACTAATTGACGCAGTGGTGGAATGTCAAGCTTGCGGTCGTGGGTTTGATCCCCGTTAAGGTGCATTTGGAATTTCGTTCTTCTCGATTTGCCACTCTTTTGTATGGATTGTCCTCTGAAGGATGCGTTACACACCCTTAAAGGAGCCCACCAACAATTTTTTGACTGGTTTGAAGTTCGCGCTGAAACGGAGCTCCATGAAAGCAGGAACACCGAGGGAAAAAAATATTACAGAAATTCGCAATATTTTGTGAGTTATTAGCAAATTAAATATTGCAGAAAACAACTTTAAATAAGCAAAACATTGCGCTTCATGACGTAAAATGAAACAGTTTAGCGATTGGAGCAAAGCGGTTGGCCAATTGGACGCGAGTTTGGTTGATAGCCCGTCTGCCCGGTCGGCCATTAGGCCTCGCTGCAACCATCGTAGCTTTGGAATCGGGTTGCCATCATCGATGAATTTACCGGGCTTATCGGATCTTGAGCGCCGAATTCTTAAAAAGGAGTGCGGAGCTGGGCGTCGCGCCGTACGAGGACACACCACGCAAGCGCCGCGAGGCGTCTCTTCCTCAGTCCGCTTTGACAGCCGCGGAAGGCTCGTCTCCCGCAACTCCGCCACCGGAGCCACCTCGGCGAGTAGGAGGTACTCCGCTGCTGGGAGGCGCGCAAGAGCGACGAGGCGTTGTTTTCGTCCTTTTTGAACTTTAATTTGCAACTTTATTAGCTCTATAAAAACAACTTTTTAGAGAAATAATGGCGGTTAACGTGTGATATACTTTATTCCGCTTCAAACTTTCTGGGACGGCTCTCGCCAATCACGAAACCCAGTGAATGTGACGTATAGTGAAAGGGAGCGCCGTTATGCGCGCGCATTCGGCACCTCACGGCGCCACCGTCGGAGGAGGTGTTTCCGAGTTGTCAAATTAAAATATGATGCGCTAATATTTTTAAACTCTTTCGTTGTCCACTGGGTTTCCGGGACCACAAGCGTGGAGAAACCGCAAAAAAAAGTACACGCTCAAATACTGTTGGAGGGCCCCTTTAAAGGACACTAGCAAAGGAAAAAACATTTTTTTATGCAGCTTAGATGGAAAAAGGATATCATAAAACAATTTTACAACGAAGAAAAAAATATTTTAGAGCTATATTTACGGCGCTAAAAGACTTTGTAGTTGGCGCCCGCGGGCGCTGCGGAAAGGTGGCCCTTATTTATCACGTGACGGGCCCATATTTGTCACGTGGTGCTTGCGCTCTTTCGGAAGCTTCCTATGGCCTCTAAAAGTAACTTATACAGTAGAATCTCGATAAACGGAAATCGCTTAAACAGAATGGTCGCTTAAACGAAACAACTATCGCGAAGTTGTTTGGTTTTGTATTCATGCAATGTAAAAATATTCCCGTTAATCGGAACTCAAATTCTCGCACCTCCGGGTAAACGGAACTGAAAACGAAACTATGTCACCGACATATTTTTCGCTATTGCAGAAAAGAAAAATAACTCTTGAGTAATAAAACAGTATTATAAATGTTCTTAATATTTATTAGCTTTATTGCCCAAAATTAGCATGTACGCATGTCTTTTTTTTAGTTTTCCTTTCTCATTTTTATGCATAGGTGGCTATGTCGGCTATGTTGGGTAGGCTTGGCTCAACAGGGCTTCTGCTCTCATCTTAGGCCTAGTGTCCTACTTTCTGCGATGGCGGCCACGAAGCGACAACACCGTGCGCTCACGTTAGAAAAAAAGATAGAAGTCATTAATTCTTTCGATAGCGGTTGCTTCACGAAAACGGTGCTTGCAATGAAGTATGCCATTCCCAAAAGTAGCCTGACAAGGATTCTTCAGGACAAGGAAAAGCTGCGGAGTGCATTCAGCAGTACGCAATTTGGACCAAAGAGGATGAGGCTGCGACTACCCGAACACGAAGAGCTTGAGAAGTGCTTGGCGTTTTGGCTAAGAAGAGCTCAAAGTGAGAACCGTCCCGTCATTGGACCCATAATGTGAATATACAAAAGCAGCAATTTGGTGTTTTTGTTCATTATTTTGCCTTCTGCATTCACTTGCTGGTGTTTACAAATTGTGCACTTGTGAAAACAGCATGCATTTAAGCTGGCATTCAACATTTTTAGTGTACCTACACTACATACTCTCAGTAAATGAAACTCCTGATAAATGGAACAGATATTCCTGGTCCCTTCAGGTTCCGTTTATCGAGATTGTACTGTACATCTTTGTTTGAAGTATAACAAAAAACTAAGATTAATAAGTAACTTTTAGAGCCCAAAGCGGCGGCCCCCCGAAGCAGACAAACTTGTGTGGCGGCACTGACGGCGGCGTGGAGAGACGCGTTGAAGTGGCGTCGTACAATGCTCGGCGTGCGGCGGCGGCGGCGACGCAGCGTGGCGGCGCACAGGCCTACCACGTGACCAGCGGCGGCTCCCGCGGGCGCCAACTACAAATTCGTATAGCGCCGTAAATATAGCTCTAAAATGTTTTTTCTTCGTTGTAAAATCGTTTTATGCCATTCTTTTTCCACCTGAGCTGTTTAAAAAAAGATTTTTTCTTTGCATGTGTCCTTTAAAAAGGTAGTGCGACGATTTTAATGTTATAATGAGTTGCAGTTTGTATTTTTTATATTGTTTATCTAGCACAAGTGGCAAAAAATGGCCGCATGTGACGATTATGGGAACTACGGTAAAACGCCTGGGGGACGCGCGGAAGTCGACAAAATCTGTCCCCTTCCGCTGCTGCACCCTGCTGTCAGCCCCGTAGTGAACAGTCTTCTGCGTCAATTGCTTGCCGTGACCTTCGGCGATGCTAATCCTTGAAAAGTCGACAGTCGTGGAGGGAAGCGGCTGGGGGAACAGAAGAGAGAATTGAACGGAAAACTAGGTGGTTCCCCAGAGTATGTTACTCGAAAGACAACCTGAGAGTTGAGGCACTTTGACCTTCTATTTGTTTTATTTTTTACAATCAAAACTAGCGCGCGCAAGGAAGTAGTGTTCTGTTCTTCATTCCATAAATGACACAGATTAATTCCCGCAGTTAATCGGCCGAATTTTGAAAATCGCTGCTCCGCGCCTTCAAACACACCATGTTAAAATTGCCAGCCTTATCTTTTTTTCCTGGCATCTACTATTCATTGTCAGAGTTGCGGAGCACGCATGAGCCACCTCGGTGGTGCCACGGCAAAGCTCCGACTTGGGGATCCCCAGGTGGCAGGTTCGGACCCCGGCCGAGGTCCCTGCAATCAGACAGATGCTTATTGCAGAGAAGCTTTCGGTTGCATGTCAAGAGATCCCCGGGTTATCTTGGAGATGTAGGCTGCAATCCAAATTTGGATTTCAGCCTACATCTCCAAGACCCGTCCTACATTTCCAAGTGCCTCGATCATCACCTCAAGATTCTGCCTCTTTTTTTCAGAACTGACAAATTTCTCAACTCCCCGCTTTCCCTTGCCATTGCCAACTGCAATTCATTGGCCCGCACATTGTCCATGAATCTGATAAAAACAAATTCCGCAACGTGCGTAAATTTTTTTTTGTGAAGGTGATGAAGCATGACCATAGCCCATGTGCCTTGTAAACCCTACCATTGCTCATATTTGGCTCGTAGCTACGCATCCCCGAGTGGCCTCTAGGTAAGCTTCATGTGTTTGGAAGTTTTGCTCACTCTTACAGGCCAGCATTCTTTGGTTGCGATTATACATCGACCCAAAATATCATGAACGGTGCTGTGGGAAGAAATAGTGTACTCCTATTTGAATAAACACTGTACTTTGTGAAAGTTGACATATAATATATCGTCGGACAAGAGTTGCCTGCCCTCTCGTCCATTGCCTCCCCAGGGGTCAGATTTTGGTCATCGCGAGAGCGGGATGTAATTTGCCTCTCGACGAGAGAACATAGCATTTGTAGACGGTTTGTCCGCTAACATGAGCGAAGAATGCAGTTTGTCTGCTACGAAGAGCCATTCGAAGGCAGAAATAAATAGAGACAACACAATACTTGTTTGCTAACACAAAAGTTGATTGTCTTCTGCAAACCGAGTGCTGCGGCGAAGCGTGTAGACTGAAATTGTGATCGTCCGCTATTTGACGTTGGAAGCCATTGACAATCTACACTTTAGGCAAATCTCAAGTTCTGCCACTGTATACAAGCTGACATCGACCGGTGAATATTATTTATTTATTTATTTATTTACACATACCGCAACCTCTGTGAGGTCATCGCAGGAGTGGAATACAGAAACAAATTAACATTAAAAAAAATACAACATGCCCTTGAACATAACAAAAATGAAAACAATGTGTTTGTCCTTGAAAATGAAAGAGTTTCAAGGACAAACGCATCAGAGGCCGTGAGGCCTCTCTCTTTGGTTGTTGGCGAGATATTCTCCCCAAAATATTGCCCCATCCCGAACTCGAAAAACGGGTGAAAAATCTTACATTGGTTGATTACGTGCAAGCTGTGGCACCATGTCCAATCAGCAGCCAAAAAAAGGTCTCGCTTTCACCTTCACTAAAATAAAACTCTAAAAGTTATTGCTCTTCTTTTGTTTTTTTTAGGACTTTGTTTTTTATTTGCAGTCTCCTGGAATATGTAGCAGGCTTGTCCCACACTTCATTCTGCAGTAAAAAACTATAGCTTTTGATGTCTTTTTAATCGCAGCTCCTGAAGAAGGTCCCGAAGGAACGAGCATCGTTGGACGAGGTGCTGGCACACCCGTGGGTCGTGGACAACGCGGACACAACCGTCGAAGCGTCGACTCTGTGAACGCACCAAGACGCCCAATTTTATCATTTTGACAAACCCGAGACACGTCTGTACAGTGGAAGAATGCCGAGCGGGAGAGAACTTCTTTTTCTCGATTCTGCCCCTCGTACCCACAAATCAGTTCGATGTCCTTTTTTTTGGGGGGGTGGGGGGGGGGGGGTATTTTTGGGGGTTTGATGTACAGATAAATGACTTTTTGTATAAAACACTTTGTAACATAAAATATGCTCGGGAGATAAACGATTTTACATTTTATCAATAAACTGCTCGCTGCAGTTTCTGTTCTTTCCTTGCTCCAGTTGCATGATCTCGCCAAGTGCAGTGGCAAGCACTGTAGAAAAAAGGTCTTTGCTCTCGCTCCACACCACTGTGGATCCAAAGAAGCTGTTGGTGTTCCCAGAGCCAGCGAGGGCTACCAGACGCCGAATGCTTTATGGGTGAACTGCTGCCACCTGCCAGGTCAGCTTAAAAGGGGGGGTACTCCGGTGTTTTCTTCATGGTCCTCGATTCGCCTGAAAATTTGGTAAACACACAAACAAACATTGCTGAAAAAAAGACCTCATGCTCTCTTTTTTTTAATAAATTTGCTGTTTAGTTAGTGACATCTTCAGCTTTGATTTGTTTATAGGAATACTTTAAGCCCTTGCTTGATGTGTAACAAGAATTAAAATGGCACCGCTCCTACGAGAGCAAGCACATTGTCGTTTCTGTTCACCAATTCCCTCGGGAATTATTCGAGCTCAACATTTCTAAGAAAAGGAGGATATCTCTTCATATGACAGTTCTTTGTTTCCTGAGGAATTCTCGATAGCAGCAGTCTAAAAAAACTTGTAGTTGAATGGCGATTGTTTCTGAAGGCAAAAATTTCAAGTTCTAGCTTCATCTTTGGCAGTTCCTCTGCTGAGCGACAGCTTGTCCAGCCGAGGTGTGCCCTTGAGCGAAGTGCTCGCGATTGCAGCCTAAAAGCGAAATTGTGGTACAGGTGACTAACATGACAAAAATTGGGAAGCAAAAATTTAAAGGAGACACGAGGCAAATGAAAACAGAATAGTAACTATGTAAATACGTTATAAGAGCAGAGCTACGTTTCGAGCGGAAATAAATCGGCAACATTAAATCATTATAGCGCGTGCCATTTCTAGCGCTCAAGGCATGGGAACGAGGGCTCGCAGGCCCGTTGCCTGCGGGCCGCGTCGAGCGAGTCGCGGGCCGCGTGTTTGAGATCCTTGCTCTATGCTGTACAACGGAAAGAGAATCCAATAAAATAAGAATAGTGATTCATTATTTTCCCCGTACGGATGACAGTGATCTAATTGAAATTCTAAAGCACTTCAGGACTAGTAAAGCTACATGGTTGGATCAAATTAGGACTAGATATATTAAATACCGCATCACTATAATGAAACCTGCATTATTACAGTTGTACAATCGTATATTCTCTAGCGACATCATACAAAAAAGCTTATAAATTCCTAAATTGTAGACTAGTATGCATCCTTTCCAGCGGTAAATATATATGGAAAATACATTAATAAAGTATTGAGGTTGCTATAACGCAAAATATAGCCTATTAACTCTCTGGCGATATCAATTCAGGGAACATATAAGAACCAGTGACCTTCTAGAAGTCTTTTTTGACTATGTAAATGAAAACATGGACACCGGAAAATTATGTTCTAGCTTTATTCGTAGATTTTACCGGGGCATTCGAAACATAAATCATGATATATTAATGGATAGGACTATACAATATTCGATTCCAGGGAGGACGCAAGATTTATTCTGAATTATCTTGCTGATTGGTTTTAGGTAGTACGTTTAGGCTCAAAATGTAGCGAGGAATTAAGGTAAAACACGGATTACCACGTCGTACAGCCCTCGGTCCACTACTTTTTAATTTACACGTTAACGAGACAGCACAGGTTAGGTTAAAAGTAAGCTCTTCCAATTTGCAGATCACACGGTATTGTATACGCACATAATTACGAACTAGAGGCAATGACGCTACAAGATGATATCCATAATATCATGCAATGGTACTGTAAACACCGAATAATCGTGAACGTTCCTAGAACGCAAGTAATATGCTTAATGATCAGAGCTGCAACAACTGCTCGTGCGTCCCGTTAAAATATGCGGATTATGTAAAATACCTGGGTATGCATGTAGACCTTTTTTTGCTTACTCTCGCCCCCAGCCGCCAAGTAGGCATATCCGGTATGGGCGACTGAAAAAATTATAAAACACTTCAACCTGCAAATGGTAAAAAAAATTAAAGCCGTTTACAACTCCCTGTAACGTCGGGTTAGAGCGCAGCTCTTGAGGAGGAGGGGAAGGCACGGGGGGGGGGGGGTCGGGTCACGTGACAAGGGGGCTCACGTGACCTCGGGGGGGGGGGGGGGGTCACGGGGCGGGGGGTCACGTGACCTCGAGGGGGGGTGGGGGGGTGGTGAAAATATTCCGCTAAATTTAGCGGGGAAAATTTTCCGCTAGATTTAGCGGGAAAACTTTCCGCTAGAATTAGCGGGGAAAATTTTCCGCTAGATTTAGCGGGGAAAACTTTCCGCTAGAATTAGCGGGGAAAATTTTCCGCTAGATTTAGCGGGGAAAAATTTTCCGCTAAATTTAGCGGGGAGAATTTTCTGCTAAATTTAGCGGGGAAATTATCCATCATGCACCGCGCGGTTACGCCGACGCCGACGCCGCTCAAGCCGGAAACGGGCGCCTAAGAGCTGCGCTCTAAAACTAGAGCGGACACAAAATGAGAATGGGTGACGGTTACGCTTATATCCGAAATGCATTATATTGGCGTGGCGACGGCAAAGCAATGTTTTCGCCCATACTGGAAATGACGATATTTCAAGATGGCGGCGCCCTTGTAAAAAGGTCTATACGCCTCGCAAGTGGGCTCATTTTCGTCTTCTGCGCATGAGAAAGGAGGTAGCGGTGACGTCAGAACGCCGAGCCCTGATTGGCTGATCGCGACCCCCCTATCTGAGCGTCGTCTGCTCCTTTGCAACGTCGTCTGCGTCCGTCTTACCTTTCCTGCGACTTTCGGAAGTGCAGGTCTTTAGGAGCGAGCTCGACTTCGCCTTTCAGAGAGGGGAGACGAAATAACTCGAGCGGTACGTTGTTTTTGTCGAACAACTAGCAGACGTGCATCAAGGGGGGAAGTCAAGGGACTCGCTGGCGAGGTGTCCCGAGGCGCCGAGGTTTGTCTGCTAAGAAGCGAGAGTGTCCGCAAGTTCCCTCCCAAATACTTTTTCCCTCCTTGCGTGTGCGGCGAGACTCCTCACTCTTAAACGGCGTCGGCGGGTTGTGCAGTTAACGTCGTCTGCTTTACGTCTGCTAGTCCAAAGCGATGGCTGCTTTACTTTTCCTGCGTCTGTCGGAGATTCACCGCTTTTTCATCGGCGAGAGTCGCCGCTGCCTCGGAAAACGAGGCGATGACAAGAGGAAGAGATTGAAGGGTTCACAAGGGTCGCGCGGGCATATTCCTTTCAGCACGCCAGCCGGTCGTGGGCAGACGGTCTTGGCCAAGGACCGTCGGAGCACCGCTGCGCCGCTGCTAGGCCTATCTGCCGAGCTCGCTTGGACGGGGTCAGTGGAATCGTTGCCGTTGGAGCATTTCCCGGGTGTTTGTGGATCCAGCGTTCTTGTTCGTCGTGGTTTATTTCAAGTGCTTTTACTTTTTTTTCTTGCTGCTTGTAGTTGTGACGCGTGAGAAGAGCACGTACAAAAATAAACGTCCGTTGGTCGTCGCGACCAAGTAACTGAGCGACGCTGTCGGCCATGCTGAGTTGATCGTCGTAGGATTCCGTCGTAACCTGAGCAAAGCTTACGATAATTTTGTTTCGTGAATACGAATTTGTTCTCACGTTTTGTCTTACGCACTCTTTCGGCGTAACATGGTTTTGTGAATCTGGCCTCTGCACTTCCGAAAGTCGCAGGAAAGGTAAGACAGACGCAGACGACGTTGCAAAGGAGCAGACGACGCTCAGATAGGGGGGCCGCGATCAGCCAATCGGGGCACGGCGTTCTGACGTCACCGGTACCCCCTGCGCGAGAAGCAGACGAACTTGCCCTCGCATAGACAAACATTAAATGGACTATTCCCATAAACCATGTATGTAAAAAATAAGGGTATTAATGGCACATATGTACCATATATCCAAGACCTAGTAGTCTAGTACCGCGATCCATACTTAAAGGGGCCCTGCAATGACTTGTTTACTGGTTTTTAATTTGCACCGAACCTGAGCGCACTGAACGTAGTAACTTAAAGAAACTTTTCTTTTCTCAAATTTCGCTTTATTTCAAGTTATAGGCAAATTAGAATTACAAAAACAAGCAAAAAATAACCTCCATGACGTCGTAGGTCCTGGCTTGAGTGGCCGTGAACTAGAGGAAGGGTAGTGGGCTCATCGAGCGTTCACGGCTGCTGCACTCCGTGTCGACGGCTCGAGAGGGCGCCACTAAAGCATATGTTGGATAGGCTGTATGAAGCGGGCGGCCAGGGCGGCTCGCATTGCATTTGCTGCGCGATTAAAGATTAATTCGGCATAACACTTCATTGGCCACAAACGACAGCAAACACGGGGTAAAGATCAGTTCAGAACGGGAGCCACTTCGCGCTGCCATACCGCCAAATGGCCGAAGCGCCAGCCAAGCCCGCGCCGAAGGCCTTCGGAACGCTCGGAAGCGGTCGGATGCTGGAGCCGGTATACGATCGCAGCGCCACCGCGTACATCCGCGATTTTTCTACGCTGGCCGTTCGTCGGGGCCTCATCCCACTAGCCCTTTCTAGTATGCGCCGTTTTTTCCTCCGCTTGGTGGCGGGTATGTCGACGGGTCATTTCTTGTTTCCGTACTTTATAAACTGCATTTGTTTCTTTTCTGATCTAAAATACTGAACAAAAACTAGTTTCATACATAATTGAAACGGTTCGCGACACTTATATTTTGTATCTCGACTAAAAAAAAATGCTTTTAGCGGCTCTGACCAGTAGTAAGCCCAGAACCCAAGACGTCACATTTCGCGCGCTTTCGGCAACGTGGGTCGCCCTCATAGGCGGAAGAGGTGTCCGCGTCTTCCGGTTAAAATATGACGCACATATATTTAGTTACTCTCTCCATGCCCGCTGGCTTTCTCGAACCCCAAGAGACGTGGAAACCGCAAAAAAGGCAGACCCCCCCTTTAAAGGGCACTCCGGTCCATACTTTTGATTTGTGATTATGACTGTTTTTAGTGCAGTCAGCGTCCCTGCATTGCAAGGTGGAATTTTTTTCTCGTTATTGTGCGTAGTTTTAAAGATATCACGCTCAAAGTTTGTTTGGGGCGCGGCCAACAAAATCGAAACTAGCCGCTCGAGGCCCCGCAACACTGGAAATCAGCCGCTATGTGAACGTGACGTCAGGATCGTTCTCGTCAATGAGTACGCAGGCCGAGCGGACACCTACCTCTGTTGCGCTAGCCGTCTAAATATAGAGGTTAAGCCGATTTGTTTTAATTTTGTATATGTGGTAGTTATTCAGCATATGTAGCAAAAGTTAGTGCGTATACCAAAGCTAGCGACTGGAAACCCGTGAACTCGTGCGGTGCCGTACTCGGCGGCTGTCCGCCTTGTGTGCGGTCTTCCGTACTCGTCGCTAGGCCTAAATTGGCATCGGGCTCCGTGGATGGAGCGGCGTTGCTCTACGCCGCGCTGCCAGTGACGTACAGTACTGGGGGCCATCTCGCTTTCGCGCTGCGGGTCAGTCCCAGACACGAAGCTTGAGGCTCTCCGCGCGGGCCGCGGCGCCCAACACACGTGTGATGGGCTCTACACCGTCTGTTTTTTTGTTCTTTTTCCTCGGCGCGAGTGAAAGCCGAAGTCCAAGTCCACTCGTTGAACAGCGTTCACCCACACCTTCTCCAATTTCCGGTCCGTGGAAACTTGTGAAAAAGCACCTCCGCGTTGCGCAGCGGGTTTGTTTGAGCCAGCCCACAGCGCTACAAGTTGCACTCGGCATCTTTCGAGGAGCAGCTGGGCAGTCTTGGGCGCACCGAGTTGTTCGCTAAAACGAATCTTGGGTCCTCACAAGCAAATAAACAAAGGCTGTACCGAAGCTACACGGGCTACAGATAAAGCAACGGCTAAACACGTCAATCACAACCCGAGTAGCGGTGGTAGCGGCTCAAAGAAGCGCACTCCGCGCTACGCCCGGACCAAAGGAAAAAAGGAGAACGATACTGACGTCACAGCCCAATGCTGCTTTAGCGATCGGCAACCCGCTGGCCGCCCGCTAAGGAGCAGTGGCTCGCGGCGTGTCGCATTTTTATTATCGGCATTAGTTGAGAATGCGGCGTCCCACGGACGTAATATTTTGGCTGGGGTCGTATTTTGTGTCACTACAGCGATACCAGTAATTTATTTCATATTGAGTTTTGGCCGGAGTTGCCCTTCAAAATAATATGCAATGCACTGGGGGAGATCCGTACTTCAATATGGAATAACAGTTTACGGGCACTGTTCCAAGTATTTACAACTAAAGATAGAATCCATTCAAAAAAGTGAAAGCCGTTTACAACTCCCTGTAACGCCGAATTAGAGGGCAGCTCTTGAGGAGGAGGAGGGAAGGGTACTGGGGGGTGGGTCAAGTGACCTTGGGGGGGGGGGGGGGTCACGTGACCTCGTGGGTTACGTGACGTGAGGTCACGTGACCTTGGGGGCGTCACGTGACCTGCGGGGTCACGTGACTCGGGGGGGGGGGTCACGTGCCGATGACGTCATCAGTGACGATGCGGATGCCGATGACGTCACGCGTCCCGTAATGCACCGCACGGTTACGCCGACGCCGCTCAAGCCGGAAACGGGCGCCTAAGAGCTGCGCTCTAAAAAGGATAGTTAGGAATATTAGTTACCAAAGTGAAAAAACTTCTCTCAGATTATGTATTAAGAACTAGGAATGTTATGTTTCAGAGATCAAATGAACTATGATATTATTATAAAACATTTTTTTCAACAACAAACATAGGCTGGAAAAAGTAAAATAAAGGGCATTAAGACCGAATAGCCGCAATGAAATATTACATACCTAAGCTTTTTAAATAATTACCGGATGAGTTACAGAAAATAAAATCCTCCAGAATAAAAAAAAGAACTAGCAAAAAGATAGATAATTGAATTGGAAAAAAAGGACCCATAAAATGTAATAGGAATAGATAATAGAGTATCCCCGAAAACGCATAAAATAAAAAGGTTATCTTTTCTCTCCATTTATTAGAATTACCTTGTAAGTCGTGAATTCTGGTATATTTTACGGTATGTAATACTAATTCAATACTGTTGAAAGTGTCTTACATATGCATTTTCTCAAGTTAGAGGAATTAATATTAGCTGTAGGAGGAGGTGGAACTGCAGTAATTTATACTTATATTGGTGTGCTCTGTTGTTTTTAGTTATCTGCGCAATAAATAGCAGAGGAACCTGTCGCGTCCCACTCACAAGCCATTATTGGCTTATGTGGGCTTGCTACTGTATTATTCTCAAAGAAAGTAACTAAATATGCTTTTTGTATGGTATTCTAAGGGGTAAGGGGAGGGGAAGCGATCGCCTCAGCCTCAGACCATAACCTCCTAAATGGTACACTAAAAAATTCGGAGGAAGGGATGTCCTTCTTCGCGAAAATACGAGCGATGCAAATTAAGTCGATTATGTTATTTGAAGGCCTCTAACCGACTCATTTTAGAAAGGTGAAAGCCAGAGGCAGCTTTATACGACATTCCTACACAAAACAAGAAAAACTCGCAATACAGACGCGTTTCTAGGTTTTAGTTTCCTCTCGAAGCACATCTTTGCACCTTCGATCCTGCTCCCCAGTGACCGAGACGCCCAATACCGGTGCGCCATTTGTTTTTCTGAATCTTACAAAGGAGGCGACGCAGTGGCTTCGCGCCTCGGCCGCAGGGGAGCAGGAAAGCAGGCGCAAAGATGTGCTCCCAGAAGAAACCGAATCCTAGAAACCCATTCAAGTTGAGGGTTTCTTCGGAATGCCGTAAAATGCTGCCTCTGGTTTAAATTCTAAAAAGAGGTGATTTGGTGATTTATGAAGACGCTTAGCAAGTATTTCACTTGTACGATATATTTACTTCCACGAAAAAAAAAAAACTTAATTTTGTACAGTGTAATTAAATTTTTGATTCAATTCGTATGCTTTTTCTAATCCTTGATGGACGCCGTGGCTGGCAATTTGATCCAGATATAGTTCCGTTTGTTTTTCTAAGCAACTTTAATTTCTAGATTTCTTGAAATCTTTCACTAAAACAGATGTATAATACACACGTGTTCAATATAATTTTTAGAACAAAATATTCATATAATAAAGTTCTAATGGTACACATTTACACATCTAAACCAAATGTGAAGCATACATAAAATGCATGCCTCACATTGTCATGCATACATTTTCTTAAATATCAATCATCTTGTATAATATAATTTGAAGACAATATTCCCCAAGGCGCTATTTTAGGCCCAGTGGTATTTCTTGTTTGGGTTAAAGTTCTAGCAACATTACGAGACAGCTCCTGAATTTGAAATGTGCATGGATTTCAGATATTGTTCTATAATAATGACAAATGTGTGCATAGAAACGCGTTATCTTTGAATAGTATTAACGTGGTCACATAATAAACTTGTTATGTTAAGTACAAGTGAACAGATGAGAGGACGGATGAGTAAGGCAAAATAAAAATGCAAAAGTGAAATAAAAGCATTACACATATATCTGAAAGTATATGCTTCTTTCTTACTTTGTGTTGCATATGTTTACCTGTTACGTTATATAGCCATTGCCTAACAGTATCGCAACAGCCAAATAATCGTTAAATTTCACCGAGCGTGTTTTAGGACATACATATTTTACAAGCTTCATACAAGCAAATTTTTAGTGTTTAAAGGAAATCGACGAATACTGTGCGTAATATGTAGTGATGTAATGGATATAAAATACTCAATATATTTTAAATAAGCACCCCGTATTTCTAAATTCCGCCTACTGCTTTTAATAAATCTAGTATAAATTTCTGCTTTCATTTTTCATTGTTTGAGGACGTATACAAACGTTCTTACCCTGCATCGGACGTTGATTTTCGATACTGCTGGCCAGTGGAACTATAAAGAATAAAAGTACAAGGTCGGCTGTCCGTTAGGCGAAATTATGGTAGCCAATATCCTGTGCACGATAGCGTTCCTTGTCGACCCTTGGCGAAAACAAAGAATATTTTAATTAACATTTCACGTCATGGCTAGAGTTTATTTAGGTCGAGCGTAAATTCTCTAGTTAATTATGCCATCATGGCTGCACTGCAGATTGGTTAGCCAACACGTTGTAGTTCGTTAGTAAAGCTAATCACCCGACCACGGGAAAAGGGCTGAGCGCGTTGGTAAAGACATATTTATGAAAACCAGCTGAACAAACTCCAAACATAATGCACTACAGAAGATGACTATCAAATGACGGTTTCCTCACAACATCCTGAGGAGTGTTCAGCATCATGCGATGGGCTAACTGTTCACGCATGAGCTTCCAGTCAGGAAGACCATCAAGTTGCTTGATTTGGTCTTGGATTTCAGAGCAGGTCATGTTTGCTGGAGATACCAAGCCGTTCAGCAAAGGGGTTTCTCCCTTCTCGTCGCAGCATTCAAAACTGTTAAGCAGGCAGTACTTTCACAGCTGCGGTTTTCTAGCCTGAACAAATCATGTGAGCATCAGATCTACCAAAGCTTCGAGTTACAAATATCCAGACTCGAGGATGCGGGCTACCCAGAACACGTAGTAGCCTCCGTGTGCAAAAGGGTTTGCCGCACCATCAAAACGACGAGTGAAGGCAACGACCCTTCCACACAGCAAAAGAAGACAAGAAAAACTTTTGTGGTTGTTCCATACATTCATGGGATTACACTTAAGTTAAAAAAATGGCAAATCGTCACGAGGTACAAGTGCGATGTTCCGCGCCACTCACAGGACCGTGGACAGGCAAACCAGCAACAGCGGGGGTGTGGCACCACTCACAGGACCGTTTACGCCCTGTGCGACAAGGAGGCTATTTACCACAAATCCCTGACATGCGGCCGCTGTTATATTGGACAGGCCGGCCGGTGTATAAGCGACAGGACTCCGGCACATGCCAATAGTTTAAAGAACTTGACGGCAGCAGGTCCCTTAGCCATACATTGCCACGACTGCGAGTGCAAGGCAGACTTAGACAAAGTTACTACCATAGGGCAACATCGAAACCGGTTAGCACGTCAGGTTTTAGAAGCTGTAAACATAGAAGATAAAGGCGAAAACTGTGTTAGTTCACCATCTTCTGCCTTAACCAGATAAGAGAGGATGTTCTTGCGATGTCGAAGTACTGTCCACAAATAGACGGAAGAGAAGGGTACCAAGTTTAAAAATAAGGAAAAAAAGAACGAAGGGTAGCAAGCTATATTTTCATTGATCTTAGCCTGTCGTCGAAGATGAAATATATCAGTAAACGAATCGGTAGTCCAGCGCTTGAATGCGTCTCTCTCATTCCCCTCTCATTTGTATGGCTGGTTTGTTCAGCTGGTTTCTCTTAAATAATTACCCGATTTCGCGTCTTTCTCAGTACGCCACATAGCCTGGAGCTTTACCCCAGAGTTTAAACAAACCTATAGTATGTTTTCTTTCTTTTAAATTTCAGGACCCTCTAAGAGCACCATATGTATGGATGACTTTGCATATATACTTTATTTACCTCTTATTTGCATTTTTCAACAAAAATTCTCAAAGTATATCACGTGATTTATTTACATCTTACTCACGAGTGCCATCACACTCATCGTTGAACATTTAGTTCGTTTTAACAATGACCGATATTTGTAAGATATATTTTAATTGGTCTAGGCTCTGATAATCTAAGAAGTGTTTATTTTAGGGTAATAATAAAAAGAAGGAAACAATGCGAAAACCGTAATACGTATTTACGTTTTTGTGCGAAAGGTGCCTGCAGGTGTTGCGCGGTGTCTCCTTGGATTATAATATTTTTATCCTTACGTCACCAACACACGTTTCCAGTTCATTCGTGTTGTTTATTCGGCTGGGTGACGCATTCTGTTTTCGCTGATCGTGTTTTATTTTGTTCAACATCTTACGTCAATGCGGGGACATGAACCTTCAGAAGCCGGGACATCGCGCTTTGCGGTAACGTCCTCTGCCAGCACCTGTATTGTGAATGTTTGGCAATACATAAAATTAAACATCGCATTTTTCAAACTTTGAACCAGGCTTCGTAAAAATATTCCTCAAAACATGTATTATCATCTATAACTATTTTTCATGATTTTCCCGTACAAAAAGTTGGCAGACTACAAAGTTGTTTTTGCTGAAGCGAATATTGAGTCGTTAAATCTTTATTTGAAAATTAATAAATATAGGCCGCGAGCTGGTATATAGGTTTTACATAACGTTTATTGAATGAATACAACTCTGTACAAAACGTTCGCTAAAGGGTCCTAAATTTTAATTCGGCATTCATATGTAAATTCCCAAACATTTTGAATTCCGTAATATTTAAATTAATTATGTCAAACTTTAAGTCTCCAAAAACACACTCTTTTGCTGACTGTAAAAAAAAAAATTCACTACTCAAATGTATTAAGTTGAACAAGTTCATAACCTCACAAATTAGCCGAAAGTAATCCCAGTGTCAATATCTTCGTGTAATTATACGATTCTTAAATATTTAATATTATTAAGTTTTAAGCAGACACGGAATAAATATTTTCTGTGTGTAGCGAACAATGATGCATTTGAAGATAAAAATTTTAAATATTAGAAACACTATGAGGATTCCTCAGAGGTATACATGTCGAATAACTTTGCAAAGTCATATTCAAAAGCCCTAGCGGGCAAGTGGCCATTTTCTTTGGTCGTGTTTTTGATTTATGATAAAACATTCTTAGTGATGGACGTCAACTGATTATAGTGTGCTTTAAATGAACAAAGAACCGTGACATTCAGATTACGCTTGGTGTAAAGTAAAACGCGTGTATTATAGTATTGTCTAGTAGGTGAACATTTCGGCAGACGTCTGCCGAAATGTGTTTTGGGTTTTGTATAGTATTGTGCTTTTAATATCGAATATATTTTGTTTTTTTGCAACCATCAAACTAAAATAAATATTCAGTATTTAAAGGAACACATGAAATAACACGTATATTATGTGGCGCACAAATTCGATTCTCTGGCGACATTTTCGTATTTCAGGTAGGTTGGTGCCTATTATATTAAACTAAACTTCGTGGACGAAACACACTGGCCACACAACTGCCCGCTAACCAAATATATCTCTCAAATTATTTATGAATATTGTGATGTATCTTCCATTTGATCATGTAGGAATATGAAAGTATAACATGGATAACTGGTCAGAGCTATCTTGTTTACCAAACAACGAAGGTCGTTAATAAATGTGCATGATTATGCAACACAACTCGAACTCAAAGATAGTATGTTATGGACCAAAAAATGACCAAGATTTATTTTTATTAGTTTAAAAACCCACCTTTGCTTGGTGTGAATATCAGCCAGCAAATATCGCTAGGGTCGCCCTCCAGATCTGTACATCAACCCAATAACTAGTATAGGTGGTAGTGGTACTTAGATATCGTTCGTGGTTTTTGTATAATGACCTCAGGGACATTATACTTGTTCATTGTGTCTGTTCTGAACCCTGGAATATCATTTTGGAGCTCAATAAAAATTATAGTTTCGAAACACAATTGTGAAAGTTTTAAAGAAATATATTCTTGTCGAGATACATGCGGAAATATTTTAGCATATCATAAAGACTCCTGTATTTGCTATAAAGTCAATCCTAGGTTGAAGACTTGGTGAATGAAGAATATATAAAAAAACGATGTTCTCATCTTTCAATACTATATATAGTTTAATAAGTGCAGCAAAGCGAGAGTAACCTTATTTCATTCGAGAAGAATCAAGGTACAAAATGCAAGTTAAAAAGCTCTAAAATATCAAAAAACAAGGCTTTATACACGGTGATCTTTTAAGGAATGCGAAACACTGCACCACAAAATAATGTCAATGAAATATTCGTCACAGTCTGGAGTGCAGAAAAGACAGAGTTATTATAAACGAAGCAAAACTGAGCAACTATGCCTAGATAAGCATTTAAACAAAAAAATTAAAGCCGTTTACAACTCCCTGTAACGCCGAATTAGAGCGCAGCTCTTGAGGAGGAGGGGAAGGCACGGGGGGGGGGGGTCACGTGACCTCGACCTTTAGCGGGAAAATTTTTCCGCTAAATTTAGCGGGGAAAATTTTACGCTAAATTTAGCGTGGAAATTTTTCCGCTAAATTTAGCGGGGAAATTTTTCCGCTAAATTTAGCGGGGAAATTTTTCCGCTAAATTTTGCGGAAATTTGCGGAATTTTGCGGCGTCGGCGTCGACGACGGCGATGCCGACGTCGACGCCGACGCCGCTCAAGCCGGAAACGGGCGCCTAAGAGCTGCGCTCTAAAAAATGAAAGCCGTTTACAACTCCCTGTAACGCCGAATTAGAGCGCAGCTCTTGAGGAGGAGGAGGGGAAGGCACGTACAGGGGGCAATGCCCCTCCTGCTCTCTTGCCCTCCCGTATTTAGGGGAAAATTTTCCGCTAGATTTAGAGGGGAAAATGTTCTGCTAGATTTAGCGGGGAAAATTTTCCGATAGATTTAGTGGCGAAAATTATCCTCTAGATTTCGCGGGGAACATTTTCCGCTAGATTTAGCCGGAAAAATTTTCCGCTAGATTTAGCGGGGAAACTTTCCCGCTAACTTTGGCGGGGAATGTTTTCCGCTAAATTTAGCGGGGAAAGTTTTCCGCTAAGTTTAGCGGGTAAACTTTTCCGCTAGATTTAGCGGGGAAAATTTTCCGCTAGATTTAGCGGGGAAAATTTTCCGCTAGATTTAGCGGGAAAATTTTTCACTAGATTTAACGGGGAATTTTTCCGCTAAATTTAGCGGGGAAATTTTTCTGCTAAATTTAGCGTGGAAATTTTTCCGCTAAATTTAGCTGGGAAATTTACCCATGATGCACCGCGTGGTCACGCCGACGCCGAAGCCGACGGCGACGGCGACGGCGACGCCAACGCCGCTCAAGCCGGAAACGGGCGCCTAAGAGCTGCGCTCTAAAAATTAATGTTAGAGTAAGTATTAAAAATCACTCAGGTGGACGAATACACATACTTTGAAGTTTTATATTCTGCTAATTATGACTTTACACATCTCTTGGGACCAAGAAAACTCACCAGGCATCAATCAACACGCATTGCAACTTTGTCACATTCGCATAATGCAAAAGACTAATGAGAATGATATGACAAATGTAGACAATACTTTTTACATTAGTGCATTATAACAACAGTGAGTCGCGGGCTTCGAAGTCGGCGTAACAGCAGGATCGAACGCTGGGGCGAGACTGACTCCGGCTTGCCACGCCGAGCATCTTTTGAACCCCCGTGGGTTTCTGGAATATCCGGCGTAGAACTTTCGGTGTGTGGAACATTCGTAGCTCAACCAGACGACACTGCTGTCGACCTTACGAGAACGCCAAGTTGAAAGAACAAATAAAGGAGCACTCCGCTCCCTGGAATCAAACCTGGTACCTCCGCGCGACACCCGAGCGCGGTGATCACTCGGCCTTATGGCAAGTGTTATTTGGTCTTTTTCATGATTGTCTGCATGTGTTGCAAATGCTTCTGGTTTTGAGTGGGGACGTTGAAACGAACCCTGGGCCCACCAACGCTGAACTGTGTAAAATGATTCAGGATTTGCAAAGCGTCCTTTCTACCAACATGAACGAGATCAAGAGCAGTCAAACCCGTACGGATGCTACAATGAGTGAAATTCACGCTAGACTAGTAACCATTGAAGGTGGTGTGGCTAAAATAAACGCCGTGGCTCAAAAGGTTGAGGCTTGTGACCAAAAAGTCACGGAATTGCAAAACTACGTTCAAAGGCTGGAACAAAGAATTGACAGCTTGGAAGATAGAGGCAGGAGGAACAACCTTGTCATTTTTGGTGTACACGAGGAAGATAATGAAAACACTAAAGATCTGAATCAAAGTGTTGTGGAAAGGGTTTTTCTTGATAGACTCGGCGTTGCTGTTAACACAGTCGAACGAATACATCGGATTGGACAAAAGAATAAAGAAAGAAATCGCCCTGTCATAGTGAAGTTTTATGACTTCAGCGAAAAAATAAAAATTTTGACCAACTGCAGTAAGCTAAAAGGTAGCAGCCTGCCAATATCGGAAGATTTTTCCTACAGTACTCGCCAAATCAGAAAATGTTTGTGGGAGAGTGCTAAAGAAAACAGAATAAACAAAGATAAAGTGTCACTCGTGTACAACAAACTGAAAATCAACGATGACTGGTATGCTTGGGATGAAACGGAAAATAAACGAGTTAAATGTGATCGCGTTCACACCTCGCGACCAGATGTGCAAGATACCAGTGCCAGTGCATGACAACCTGACAAAAACATAACCGAAGAATTGAAGCTTGTAAATCTTAACGCCCGAAGTATTGTGAATAAAATCGAAAAACTAGAACATGTGCTGTATTCTTATGACCCACATGTGCTGATAATAACCGAACCATGGCTTCATCCTGAAATTAATAGTTCCGAGGTAGTTCCACCTTCATATTCAATTATACGTAAGGACCGGGAATCAAGGGGAGGGGGCGTAGCAATACTAATTAAGAAAGAAATTAAATATACTGTCTTTGATGAACCTCCAGATACGGAGTCCGTCTGGTGCAAGCTAAGTTTCGGTTCGACTCAGTTTTTGATAGGCGCCGTTTAACGTAAACCAAACGCTTCTATCGATGTTCTAGAATCAATGCATGATTTCATATTAAAACACGCAAATAACCGCACCAAATTAATTATTGCAGGTGACTTTAACTTACCACATATAAATTGGAGTGAGCAGACGTTAAGCAATAGTCATGACCAACACGTCGAACTTCTTCTGAGTACCGCATTCAGCGCCGGCATAGAACAGGTTGCGACAGAAAACACTAGAATAAGCGACAAGGGAGGATCAATACTCGACCTGATATTCCTTAACACCACTGATCTTAAATACAGTGTATCCATTCATGAAGGAATCTCGGATCATAAGTTGGTTTTTCTGTCTTGCTTGGTACCCTGTTGTAAAAATAAACATGATGTTGACAAGGTTGTTTTTAAGGATTATTTGCATAGTGAAGATGAGTCAGTTATAGACTATCTCGAGAGGTCACTGGATGAATTCGCGAAACAGAGGAACATCTATGAGTTGTGGAACAGTTTCAAGACAATAATAGCTTACTGCGAGGACAACTTTATACCAACGAGGACTAAAAACAAAAAAAGGCGAAACCCGTGGATAACTCGAGATATGATTCACATCAAATGTAAACTAAAACGTAAACGCAAAAGAAAAAGAAAAAGCACTGAAGTGGTTGAGCTAGCGGAACACTTAAAGACGAAGTTAAAAGAAGCAAGAGAAAAGTATTATTCTGAAACACTTCCCGGTTTTATGAAAAATGAACCGCAAAAGTTCTGGCGTCATTTGTCGCCGGAAAAAGAGTAAATAATGCAGATCACTTGCGGGGACGTCACACTTACGGATGAAGTTGACATAGCAAATGCTTTTAATGCAAATTTTCAGTCGAATTTTAACGTAGAAACAAATACGGTACCCTCTCAAGAAATAACTTCGAACGTCGAATCAGATATGTCCCAACTTAGTGTGAATGAACAAGGTATACATTCGGTCCCTCCTATTAAATCTTGATACTAAAAAAGCACCAGGGCCGGATAAGATAAGCAACTGCTTTCTGAAAAGATCTGCAGAATGGATTGCAAAATATTTAGTCATTATATATAGCGTATGTCTTTTGCAATGTCAAGTGCCAACAAACTGGCTACGTGCCAGGTCATTCCACTACCTAAAACTGAAAACAAGCCACTTTTGTATAACTATCAACCTATTTCGCTTACCTCAACATGCTGTAAACTATTGGAACACATAATAAGTAAACACATCAGGACTTACGTGGAAGAGAATAACTTTTTTTTTTTTTTGTAATGAACATGGGTTTAGAGCTGGTGTTTCTACGGTTTCGCAACTGAATGAGATAGTGCATGATTTTGCAGAAGTGATTAACAATAGAGGTCAAACGGATGCTATTTTTATTGATTTATCGAAAGCCTTCGACAGAGTGCCTCACAGTAAGTTAATGCATAAGCTTCACGCTATTGTATTGATCACAAACTTGTATCCTGGATAAGGGCCTATCTGAGTGCGCGCGAGCAGTTTGTGGAAATTGGTGAAATCAGTGTGTATTCTGGTGTGCCACAAGGCTCAGTGCTCGGGCCCATGTTGTTTCTCATCTATGTGAATGACATAGGCAATAATGTTCACCCATCAAGAAAGGTCAGACTTTTCGCGGACGACTGCGTTTTATACTCTAATGTAATTGAGCAGAACGATCAAGAAAATTTGAATTCGTTATTACATGCTTTATCAAAATGGTGTCTGGAATGGGGACTGAATATTAATTACCAGAAATCGGTAGCAATGACAATAACCCACAAAAAAAAAATTCTTGAATTTAAGTATGAGATTTGTTCCACCCCCTTAATTAAAACAGACCAAGTTAAATACCTAGGAGTTCAAATAACACGGGACTTAAAATGGGACGCGCATGTTAATTATGTGAGCAATATTGCTCGCCGAAAAATGGGCTTTCTGAGGAGATAGTTAAAAAATACAACACTAGAATTCAAATTAACCGCCTATAAGACATTAATTCGGCCTACGTTAGAATACGCAAGCATCATTTGGGACCCTCACCAACTATATCTTTCGTGCGGTATAGAAAAAATTCAAACTGGGGTTTAAGATTTATTTTTTCAAAATATAGGCGCGCGGAGAGCATGTCCGATTTACTTGAACAATCGAAAATGCAAAGTCTCGGTGTTAGACGGATCATTGCGCGCTTAAAGTTCATACATCAACTTTATCATGGTTACCTTAAAATGAGAGCAGATACTTTTTTGAGGAAACCCCATAGTCACTCTAATCGAACTAACCACAGTAAACTGATCAAACCGTACATCAGCCATAATTACGCGTTCAAGTATTCGTTCTTTGTTCATAGCATTAGAGATTGGAATTTGTTGCCGGAGGAATTAATCAAAATTTGCGAAACGCAGTCGTTCGTAGATGGCTTGACTAAGCACTTTTAGGAAACCTTATAGCCAAAATGTCATTGATTTTGACATGTAGGATATCCTAAAAATGCATCTTTTTTGTATCAGCATTCGTTGAATTTAATCTGATGAAAGCATGCATTTCTGTACAGTACCCTTTGCTGAATGAGATATAAACTGTAAGTGTTTAATTTTTGTGGTATTGCTCGATTGAATTTTTAATGTACTATGTTCTCCGTCGTTATGTATTTATGTATTGTCGTTTTTTTTTTAGCGTTGTATATGGTACTATTCTGTATTGTTGCCTGTGACCTGCCAGGGCCTGAGAAAGGCGTGCAGTATTTTCAAATAAATAATAAATAAAATACCCCTGACAAAAGGGAAGTCGATTTGATCTGAAAACTCGACAGACTTTCTGTTTGCGTTGTAAATAATTTTTTTTTATTCAACTGCAAGGAGAATGGTCGGCCCAACATTGGCCTTACAGAAGCGATCGACGCTCGGTGGGATGGTGCCTCTCGCCGCCGGCAGAACACGCGCGCGCGCAGTCCGAGGCCGCAAGTTCCTGTCACTGTCTACAACTGCACCTAAACATGTAGATTGCAACGCTCATTTCCTTCGTCATTCACTCGCAGAAAGGGAGGCGTCCAGTTATAGCGCGCACACAATGCGTTGCTATAGCAGGAGCTCGAGTGCAGTCACTTCGAAGCACGGTTGTACTCCCGCCCGCAGGACCCGCCATTTGTAGCGTACGCCACCATGCTAAAACAAAAATCATTCGACAAATGGTAGTATCGCATTCAAATATGCAACAAACGCTGGCAACGAGACCTAAAAAAAAAAGGACTCCGAGAAGGTTCAGCATGGGAGCCCACATTTCTTTAAGGCCATATACTGTAAAAAATATTTTATTATTTTTTACCGAAACGCCGGTAGTTATTTTGATGCCAATGAGAAACATTTCGAGCGACGAAGGCTGTGCTTTCGGCTACGGAATGTATCACCGCGCATATATGAGATGCAAAAATATGAAAAGGGGGTCAATAATTAAATTTCGAAGTCTGATAGTCTCGTATCATAGTCCCTAGCAGAACTTCGTTAGCGCTGTGGGACATCCTATGGCAGATCTCGTGAGGAGCGGCCACGCAACACGCAAAGGCGTTCCTCAGCTCTGTAGTTGAGTCACGAGAATGGGCTTTTTTCACACAAAGACGACACCAAGCAGCAAAAGCTCAATTACGCTAGGCGTCCGGAAGGGGAGTTGCGTGTCAAGGAGGAGGCAGGGGAGGCAGTGCAACTTCCGTTCCTGGCGCCAACTCTAGTTCCAGGTTTTGTCGCTGCGTGAGGAGGACCCGCGCATGCGTAGAACTCTTCTCCAAAAAAGGTTCGTTGTTCTTCACACTGGCCCACTCGAGTCTGCAGCACGTCACGGCCACTCCGATGGCGACGCCCGGCGCCGGCGTCCTCCGGCGAAGACCTGCTTCCCGCTGGGCTTCCAGCACTTGCACGAGCCGTTCACGAGGAACCAGTCGTAGTACATGCGCACCACGTAGCAGCCCACCTGGTCGTGGCCGTCGCACTTGGTCTCCGGGCGCGCAGCGTCTGCCCACGGCCGGGGCCCGTCTTGGCGGCGCTGCGCTTGGAGTGCGGGCCTCGCTCGCCGGTTCAGGTACTGCTGGAAGTGGTGGAAGTCATGCACCGCCGGCAGCCGCGGCCGCGTGGCGTGGCGTCGCTGCGGCGACGCTGTCGGAAACACGGCGTTGGGGTAGAACACTTCGGCTACCAGCAGGCTCACCCAGCGCGGCGACTCGTAGCACAGGCCGCCCTCCACGAAGTCGCATCGGGTAGAACTGCACAACAGAAATGACAAAGCATTGTGGAAACGTAAATTTACAGATATATTTTGATATATTGATCAAACCGTCACAGGTTAAGTTGAAGTAAGAGGATAGAGAGAGAAAAGGGGGAGGGGGTAGAGGGGGATGCAAGGAGAGAGATGATCCGTCATACACACACTGGTGAGACACGCAGCTGATGTTGGCGTACAGCCTCGGCCATGCTGGAAAACGCCACCATGTTTTTGAAAAGCGACAACTCGTCACAATTTCCGGCCGCTTTTTTTTTTTTCTGCAGCGGAGTTGTTAATTAGTTTTCACGGGATCGTGTCCACCAGCAAAGAAATGATGACACCGAACTCCGGACAGCTACCGCCATCTATGAACGACGGCGGCGACCAGACAAACGGCTGGTTGCCGCCGTCGCTCATAGATGGCGGCAGCTGTCCACAGTTCGGTGTCATCATCTACGAGCGACGACGACGTGCGCAGCAGCGCGAATGGTCCCACAACCGCCGAGAGGCCGCTATCGCCTAAAGTTCCACTGCGTCGAGCGCTTGAGATTCCCTTGCGAACGAAGAGCAGATCGCTCACCTGGAAAGCCACCGCCGAGAACAGAAGCTACAGCTCAGCTGCTCTTCCTTCTTCAGCAAAATAAACAAAACTAAGTTTTTTATTTTATTTTTATTTGAAACTTTTTTTAGGAGCGTCGCGGCATTGCCTCGTCCACCTTTCTTGCCACCTAACTTTTGTTTGTTTAAAAAACCTTTCGGTAGCCGGCCAATCTTGTACCTTGCACTTTGCCACGCGGCGCTCGACATTTGATTTCGTTTCAATAAGAATTCAACTGCATTAAAAGGGTACGTGTTCGGAAGCAGAGGGGGAGACGACAATTGGATCACTGGCAACTGCAACTAAAGCAGGTTCATGTCACTGACGCTACGCCCAGTTTGTTTTCGCGTACCGCTGCACGCAAGCCGAAATATGGTCTGCCCTCGTTCGACGGAATCACACTGAACTGTAATTTCATTCCCCTCAAAGCCAAACGCCGGAAATTGTGGATACGCTTCTATAAAAACTAGGCCTGGGCAATTGATCGATTAAGCTACGAATCGTTCACATGTTGACGAACTAAGAGGAAGTAAAAATTACTCGCTTTCACCACGCAGACGTGGTCGAGTAGACCCGTACGAAGAGCAAACGTAAGGTCAAATTTTAGCCTAACGTAGACTGTTTGTACGATTTGTATCTCCTGACAAGTGCCGAAGGTTACACGTGTCCTGGCCACTTCAACACCGTTCGAGTGTCCGTTTAGAACAGCAGAGATTATTGCTAACAACAAAGGAGGTCGCTCTTGCCAGAAAATATCAACGAACCTCTTTGCCTCATCCAGCTGAAGTAATAATTCGTGAGTGTGAGTTCCTCTGAGCCGTTCTTAATCGAGGTTGATTCATAATCAAAATCGTATATTTCACCGTTGATTAACCCTTGTTCAGCAAATGCCAAAACATAATATATCAATAATAACTTAAAAAAAAAAAAAAAAAAAAAAAAAAAACATTATGCATGGAAACGAACGAGGCCGACTGATCGATTAAAGGGTGGCGATTAATCTGGTTAAAACTTTTAATCGACGCCCACCTCTAATAAGAACGAACTCACTCACAGGACAAGAAGCCTTCCGTCGTGCATTCGCTGCACGCGCATGCTCACAACTCGCGAGACGCCGATCGAAGTTCTTTCAAAGATGAATCTCGCGCTGGAGGCGGGACAACGGAAAGACCGGGTCCATTTTCTCTCAGTTTTTTTTTTTTTTACTCTGCCCATGACGTTGCGCTGTTTGTGCTTTTATGAAAGTCATCTCTGCCTTTCTTATCCTCTCAGAGTATAGTGCCTTTTAGATTGCACACAAAACGTTTTATCGCTCTATTATATCACTCTATCGCTCTATTATCCTATCTATCCTCTATTACTATTATAGGAACCCTCGTGGGAATCCTGAAGCAAAGGCGGGTTGCAATGAGAAATGAATCAACGAGGACAAGAAAACATTACTGAAAATACACTCGTTTTTTTTTTTTTGAAAAAATGTAAATTGATTATCAATTTTTTTGTAACATCCATGGCGTGATGAGACCTGTTGCATATACTTTCTTTTTATTATTTTAACGGTTTATTTTAAATAAACCATTCTCATAGAGTACACAACTGTATTCCTTAAGTATTATTCATAAAACAATATCAGTAAAAAGAAGTATATCCCCATACGTGCGTTGTTTTAGCAACTCGATCGCTTTCATTTGAGTACTGAAATGCTAGTTTAATTTATTCGAGTTAGAGGTCACCACAATTAATTAAAACGGGATATATCCTTTTTTACCTTTATACTTTCAGAGTATGAATTTGTAAAGTATATACACACACATTTCTAAAAAATACTATTTCTGGTAAAAAATAACTGTAATCTTCAATTGATCCTTTATTATGAAATAATTTATGCCAGCAAATTAGCATTCGTATAGCACCGCAATTGATGGCCAATACATTTGACATTTGATAAGCAGGTTTGACAAGCGTAAGTGAGAATATTTTAATCTGGCACTGCCGCGCTTTATTTTTGTGTTTAGTTACGTGTCTCTGAACGATGCAAGAGGTTTTCAAAAGCACTTATTCCGTTTTAACGCATATATCTGAATTGAAAACATAATTAAGGTAGCCAAACAGTGTATCAAGTGGAGATTACTTTTAGCATTTATTCTGAAACATTGGGTATAGTCGTAAATGTTGAATATAACTACCGCGCCAGCGAGGAATTTGAATGGCAGCCGCGGCATTACACGATATAACCGCGCATAAATCGAGGCAGCTGTTCCAACACCCTGCCAACGGACGGTGTGACAGTGGTCAAACGCATGACGATAGTTTGGGGACGCTTAATTCAATTACCAGAAAAATTAGTCTTCGTATATATCAAACCAACTTTCATATATGTGTTTATCTATCGGTCCTGTAATCTTAAACGAAATAGCACCTGATAGTATACGAAGATATGACGTGAGACATGTCTGGTTGTCTGTTTAGCCAAACGCTGCCCTCTCATCAACTGCGCCTTATAAGTTCGGCGTCATTCACTCAAGGTGGTGCCATCGAAATCGGAAACTACGCAAAAAAGTCTTAGTTGCTTGTGCCTCACCTCCCTTTTTCCTCGTTGAAATGTGAAGATCAACAAAGCGTGGAGTCGGGCTAGTTGAATGGACGTGTTAAAGTGGAAAAAAAAAAAAAAAAAAAAAAACAAGCGCAAAAAGGACGGAAGACAAGTGGAAGGAGCACACGAACACAGCGCTGACTTACAACTGTAATTTCACTTCTGCACAGTATGCAAGTAAACATGAACTGGACAGGATAGACAAACCAGAAACAACCTGATAACACCCCCCCCCCCCCCCCCCCCCGCATGCCGACACACGCGTATACCGTCACGCCGACACACGCCTACACAAACTTGCTCAACTTCCTTATAAATTCAACCTCATCACACGTCAGGGCTACCGACAGAGCGACACACATGCCCGCGTCCTGACTGGCGGTAAAAAAAAAAGCCTCGTTAATTTTTTAGTGGCAGTCTTGCTTCTGCGCCGTGCTAAATGTTTAATGTAATCAAATAGCGGAGAGCATGCACATCTATCACAAAGGACCGCGAGATGGCCAGACGGCGAGGAGCCCGGACATTCACGCACCTCTCCGTCTGTCCAATGTACACTCTGCCACGAGACAAGGGGATCAAGTAGCACAACTTCCCCACATGTGCAGGCAACGTACCGGTGGCGGTGGTTGACCCTCACATTGTGGGCGTCCACCTCGATGCACTGTCTTTCGATTTTTTGCGCTGTTTTGTTTTTCACTGCAACACGGAATTCGAACATTTTTTTCCAGGCATATAGCAGGGCGCACTGCCAGGTTGAACACTTACTGAGCAGAGCGTGGCTAATAAACCTGACAAACTAAAGTAAATTGTCATGACAGGCACGATGACCCGTTATAAGTTTTTTTTTACAATACGATGTCACATATGCTAACGAAAGCGGTGTAACGAAAATCGCTTTACAACCGCTTGACCAAGGTGCCCTCTACCAGCACATCTTATAGATAAGGCTACTTATAGACCAACACAGCGGGCTTGATGTCACGGAGCTGCGCCGGCGCTGCGATCGCGCCGGAGCTAATTAGCCTGAGGCCGGGAGGTGTGGGCAAAAGGCGCGCGCTTGCATGGCGGTCATAGCGTTTCAGCACGCCGCAACAGCTGTGTAGCCGTTAATGGCACCGAAAGGCACAGGAAAAGATAGCGGCAGTGAGTTTCCCCCAGTTCCCGCCTGACCCTGAAAGGCGTAGAATGTGGATAATATCCCTGGATCGAAAATAATGGTCGCCTCGCGTGAACGATTTTTGTGCGGAAGCACATTTCTTGAAGGCAAGTGTGGCTTCAATTTCAATCTCCTTTCCGAGGCTTGCTTATGTTGTGCAGGAAAGCCGTCGTCTGATCGAGATCACCCAGATTTTGTTACTACGGTGTTCGCACACAAAGCGCCGGCCAAGCGCTTGTCGGTGGCTCTCTACCAGTGCTGGCGACAACGCGTTACAAGTAACGGCTTGCCGGTAACGAGCTACTTTTTTCTGTAAAGTAATAACGTACTCGTTACTTTTTCAAGGCAGTAACGGGGAACGTACTTACGCTAATTATTTCGAATACCGCGTATAGTAGTTGCGTTACTCGTTCCATATTCTTCCCAGACCTAAAAAAAGATTCGTTTTTTTCGTGCTTTCATACTTTGTCTTACCTTCAGCCCAGACGCAGCCGACGCTACGAGCTGATGGGACCAATGGACAGCGTCAAAAACACACCATCATGGTGACCACCATGTTCCTGAACGTATTCTATCATCGCTGAACCAATCAGAACAAGAAAAACTCAGTGAATCGCTCTTTTGACGCTGTTTGATTGGGCCCATTAGCTCGTAGCTGCGTCTGGACTTAAGCTGAAACGACGTGTAGGCGCCAAGTCATTACTTATACTACTACATTCCACCTACCTTCAAAATTGTGCTTGTCTTTTCCCAATGCGACAAAGTACCACTTCAGAAAAACCCCGACGCCTACGCCCTTTGTCAAAAAGCGCTGTCGCCCCCCCCCCCCCCCCCCAGAAAAAAAAAATAGAAACTGTTTATTGTCGTCATGAAAAGGGAAACAGCGCGAAAATAAACGAGGGACAGAAAGAAGAGGTACGACAGACACGGCGCTGACTAGCAACTGAAAGTTTATTTGTGCACAAGACACGAAATAAACAGGAAGAAAAACACATAAACAACCGTCACATTAGATCCACTCACACGCTTATCTGCTATCAAACGAACTTGCCACAGTTCAGATAAATTTAACTTCGTCACCCCTCAGTGCTAAGGACGGGGCACTGACACACTCTCCTCTCCTTTCACAGATATAAAAAATGCTTCATCAATTTCCCTCACGGTTTTATTTCTATGGCGGGCTAGAATTGTGATGTCATGGAAGCGTGGCTCACAGCCGCACCGGCTACAATGAATTGCGAGGTGGCCGTTTATTTTCGCGCTGTTCCCTTTTCATGATGTCTAACCAACTCGCCCAACTTTATGCGGTTGTTATTGTCGATTTATAAATAAAACGTAATGCAAAAGGAACGTGCGTTACTTTTTAGCGGTAACGCTTTCCTTTTATTTTGAGGTAAACGTAGTTCGGGGACGCGTTTCTTTATTTTCACGACACGAGTAACGTACTTTGTCACTTTTTTTCGGTAACGCCTACAACATTGCTCGCTACCGCCCGTGCTACCAAACAAATGAGATGGCGGCTGAACGAAAAAGCGTTACCGCTTGCCGTGCCTTGTGGTCATGAGGGTAAGAAAATATCATACCTTGACTCGAAGGATGCTGTGTGTATTTAATCAAATATGCTGATCCACTGTGCGATCACCGCCGGCAGCGTGGAAAGAGGCTCCAAGTAATTGTAGGCCTCCATGATCTGTACACCTGCACTGTGTCGGCCATGAACTGGCTTGGCGAGAAAACTAAATAAACGACGACGTGAGCCATCGACATCGGTGGCAGAAACTTCATATGGGAACTCCAGCAGTCCTTGTTTACGGCGTTCGGATCGTCTAAGGCAACGCCGTCCACGCACAGTTTGTCTCGATACCGCTGCCGTTCTGGCTCGGTAGCTAGCTCAAATAGTCGGGCATACATACGACATACGCTGACAAGAAATACGACGCACAAATAAAGCTAGAAGCGTCTCTACAACGTCAACAAGGAGCGCACGCCACACAACGCAATGGCGAAAACATGGAGAGCCTGGCCGCTTTTGCCCACACAGCTTCTGCGCATGCGCGGCCTTCCGGTCGTGTTGGTAAACAGTGCCACGCCGCGTGTCGGTCTATATTGCTGAAAGAGGGCGAGAGGCAAAGGGGAAAGGGCCACCGGCGCTTTTCTCCTGCTGGGTTGTTAGGAACGAGAGAAAGACCCGGATGAACGCCTTGGACGCGTGTGTTGCCCCCATTCGCTTGTGTTTTTCGCGGTTTCTTCTATTTTTCTTTTTTTTTTTTGTTTCCCCGATTTAATTAGAGCTAGTGGATTCAATACCGACAATCCCCTGGTCATCTGAACATCATTGTTCGGTAATAGGCTGCACGAATAACAACCGAGAGCGCAGAATTTTATCGGAGGACATCTGTATCGCGCACGGGATCCGACGAGGCAACTGCGGCTGCAGTGTTTTCAAACTCCATCGCTTTCCAAATGACCAAGACCTCCGGCGGCAGTGGGTTGCGCCCGTAAACCGGAAAGGCTTTTCCCCGACGCCAAGTGTGCTCGGAACATTTCGTAAATGGAGCCCGCACGCATGAACATGGGTTGCGCTCTTCAGGTGGGTGCAAGTTTTCTCGTCGGAATCGCTGTTTCAGCGTGTAACTTTTGGCTGCTATTATTTTCGGGTAACGCTGAAATTTGCAGTGGTGACATTGACTCATTTTATCACCTACAACACTTAATTGAAGGCTCATTTCCGCCGCCAGGGGGCTCTAAATTGTTAAAAGTTAGTTCTATGAGTTTTCTTAATCGTGACCTTTTGCGCGCGATAGTAGAGAGCAGTGAACTTATGTTGACCGCCCCAACGCGATGGGTTCTTCTTATTTTGCAAATTAGTACATAACGTAGCTGGAAAGAAAACTTCAATTTCTATTGTCGAAACACTCATGCATCGATGTCGAATCGTTAATCATTGATCGACTCACTCCGGCAATGGGCCCATTTCTACTTTGCTGTTTTCAGTTCTCGGCAAGGACTCACTCCTCGGGATCTTAAATTAAAACTTTTATGAACATCTGCAAGCCCGATCTGCGATTCAATCGTTCCCTGCAATACTCTTATTTCGCGCATCCTTGTTCACATCACAATTGATTGTTGTGGACGACACGAACGCAAAGAAATAGTATTTGCGTGCTGCTTCTAAAACCACACAAAAAGAAAAGCTGAACGGAAATTATTTGCTGTTGACTGAACAATATTTTGAGTACTCACCACCGATTTCTACCGGTGGCGCGTTGAGTGCTGCTATTCTCGCATCGCCGCACTAGCGGATGTCATAATGCGGAGCAGGAAACTTTCCAGTGAATTGAAAAACGACAACCGCGGCACACAAGACGTGCCAAAGGTCGAACAGCCAGCACTTTAGAGCACACAATTAGCACACCCAACGCAGCAGCGGCGAGCCCAAGAGCACTTTTGCCAACGTTTCTAACCACTCAGCATGGCCGCGAAACCTGACGCTCGCTAGATGGCGCTACTCCCGATGAAAAAAAAAAAAATGTATATATGACAAGGTCCTGGCGTTGGGATCTCTACGTAATATACCGGAGTCCAACGCGTGCGCTGATTGGGAGCGAGTGCTGCGTCAGTGATCGTTTGCAACTCGTGCCCTCATTGATTGAGCGCGAGTCCTAACCGAACACTGACGCAGTACTCGTGACCAATTGGTGTCGCAGCCGGCGCTAGCTTTTAATAGGTTACGTAGAAAACCCAGCACCAAGGCCTTGTTACGTTGAGGGGAAAAGCGCAGAGTGACTGGGCTGTGGACTTATGCACGGCGTCTGATATTTCCGAGAAGATGCACAGGACGGGTTCCACAGCCCAGTGGACAAAGATGGCGGTTCAAAGAAGGCAGCTACTGGACAAGCCAATGGATGCAATTGGGAAAAGGTTCTCTCACATGCACTTGGTCTGCTGCACGGTCTGCGTGAGGTAGCCCTCGTGCGGAATCTGGACCACGTACTTCCAGACACCCTGGTAGTTCCTGGCGAACGTGGGCGTCACGTACTCCTCGAGCGACGGGCAAGGCGTCGGTGGCAGGCCGCCGTCCACGTCGTTCTCCATGCTCTGGGCACTCTGGGCGCTCTGGTCGGCGACGGGCTTCTTCTTGCGCTGGTTGTACACGTTGGCGAGGAGCTTGATGGGCGAGCTGTCGCTGGTCATCATGTCCAGCACTGTCACGAGGGGACTGGAGCTAGCTGCCGACGACCCCGTGGCTCCCGTGAGGGCCGACAGGACCTGGGTCAGCGGGGACCGGTTCACGATGGGCGGGGACGGCGTCGTGGACGACGAACTGGCGTCCGGGTTGATAGCGTTGATGATGTCCGCGGCGTACGTGAGCATGCTGAGCAAGTTGGTGGCGCCTCCCCCGCTTCCGCCGGACGCTGTGCTCCCCTGCGACGAGGGGGCCGCCTGCACCTTGTCCGCGATGGACGGCGTCCTGGCGGTGAGCATCTGTAGGATGGTCTGGAGCAGGGCCGTCGAGATGCGTGCGGTGGACAGGGCCGAGAACAGGGTGCACACGCTGCGACCCAAATCATTGATTAGTTTTTTCGGAAGGGCAATTTGGGGCAACACTTCCGACCGCTATAAGATGGAGCAGATTACCGACACGCTCATTTGCCTTTGACTAGAAACTACTAGGAGACCCATTGATTCGAGTCATTACTCGCAGCTCTCTGTGAATATCAATTGCTCACCAAAAGTAATAACGTCTGTATTCGATGCTCCGCATTTTTGTCGTTGCTTCCTGCTACTGTATACCCGCTACCATGCTAACAATCAAAGTTTTTTTTTTTTATTTTATATTTATTGTTTTGTTCAGCGGCAAGGGGACACATACTGTGCTTGGCTTTATAAATTCGTTATGGCGCCCCACGTGCAGCCAATATGCGAAACAAGTTGAGAAGCTGCATGCAGACTGTTTTGGTCTGCGAGAATTTTGGACGGGTCAAGAAAATTCACAAAAGTTTTGCAAGCCCACCGTATTTAATGGATTTACGGCAAAAGTGTAACGTACGCTTTTGTCGGTACACCTTCGCGTGTTGCAAAGACCCTTATTTCGGGCCGCATGGCCAGTGAATGCATTTCACGTTAAAAATATATCTCTTTCGTGGCGTTATGCGCAGACAACCGACGACCGAATAGTGTGCAGCACACTAAGATATCTGCAGCGTCTGCTCTCCCAGAAAGCACTTGGGAGAGATAATACGTTTAAACATCAAACTGTCTGCGCTGTGGCAGTGAGCATGACGTTCCATCGTGCTCACTGCCACGTGCGCAGACCATTTTCCGGCGGTCTAAACATATACGGAGCACAAGTTAGTCTGCTTCTTTGCAGGGTTGCGATGATGTCAGAACGGCGAGCTCTTATTGGCGGATTGAAAAAAATAGTGGGTACACCTCAAGGCTTCTAGCATTGAGGTCTAGCCACTATCCTTTCAATCAAAGCCAATCAGAGCTCGGCCGTGGCCACAATCATTGGACTCGATCCGAGCTCGGATGACCCTGCTGTACTGGTGACGTAACTCTCGTGCCAGATCGTTCGGTGGCATGACTAGCCCAATGTTTGCCCTTTTTGGCCACCGGCCGCGCTGGCTAGCAGCCGACCGAAGCGCCTCACTGTTCACGGCACTGGACTATAAACTCCGTACTGAGACCCGCCCAGACTTACGTTGCCCGAGCCGTGCCGGCAGAGCTGGCGCAGGCTGCTGTTGGACGTCCACTCCCGGAGCTCATCCTGGGCGAGACGGAAGTCCGGGTCCCCGCTCAGCGTTGGCGTTGTGGCTCCGGGCCTTCCGGGGGCCCCTCTGGTAGTAGCTGAACGAGAGGTCCGGCAACGGGGGAGGGACCCCGAGCAGGCCCCAGTGGACGCTGGGGCCCTCCGAGCCTAGCCACCTTGGGCAGGTTCGGGTCGCGCCGCAAAAGAGGCAGCGTCTCCGACAGGAACTCCAGCGTTTTCCGCTTGATCACCTCACTGCGGAGAATGCGGTCGGATTGACTATAAGTGACTTGGGAGAGCCTTAAACAAATTCTAGGTTTGAAGCTGCTTTAAATAACTGTGTTCCTGAACATATTTCACTCCCCAAACGTATAGAAGTCTGTGATTGTCTCTTTTATGTAATGAACAACAATTTTATGTGTCTGTGGGCAGGACAGAAACAAAGTAGACAGGGGCGCGTGGCGGAACAATGTCGATTGCGCACGCAGACTGCCAGAAAGTGACCAATTAGGTAGTTGCAATGTCGAGTAGAGTACGAAGTACTTCTGTGTTCTGTTTAACAAAGCAATCACAAATTAGCACGGATGATGCTTATTTGTAAATTGAGTTGACCGAATTTCGTCAAAAACAAACCTCAAACGCCACGCTATAGCGAACATTTTCACTCGGGCACACGCTCTTTAGGCCAGATTCGATCTGAGTCCGAAGGTGCGTATAGATTAGAGGGAACAATTTTTATCACTTTTTCTGCATGCTCGTTCGCCTACAGCACGGTGCTGAGTGTAAACAATGTTGGTCAGGAAAACAAACGTTTGTGATTGCCACTCCGATTTTGATAAACGGTAGACTGCAACGGCTTGTCCTAAACATTCGTGACATTTTAAAAATATTATTGCCTTTAGCTCAGTTGCGTCGTCATCACATATGTTGTGAAACGTATTTTCGTAAACTAGATTCACGATATATATGGCGAGGAGGCGCCCATTCCATAATTTTATGCACTTTATTTAATTCCTAAGTTTAAGAGCACAACTCGGATTCAACGTTTAATACTGCGACGCAAAGTTTTACCAATGCACGGGTATTTTAGGCCGCCTACCAGACTGATAACCTTTCGATTCAGGTAAAATATATGCGACTGAAAAAAAACAAATATATGTTGAGTCGTATAAACACGAGGTATTGTATGTTAATCTAGATTTTTTTACTGCTTTGTTAAATTTAAATAACGCAATTTATTATTTTTGCTACCTGAAAATAAGAATTGATTGTACGAATGATAAAAAGCTAGGAAGTTCAGCGTTTCACGGTTGAAATAGTACCTATTTTCAAAACAAGCGGAAAATAGATTCTTAATTTAGCGATTCAAATCATTTTGAACCGGTTCGAAACCGTTATGTTTGCTCCCCGGAACTGAACCGTGGTTGAACCGAAAGCCGTGAACCCGATCCCGAAAACGAACCGATAAAACTTTCGGTTCGACACTCTGCTCTAAACATCCTAAAAACCCGAAATTACATTCTTACGCGCCCGATTTGCGTATTAAAAAGTGATCAAAGATCCCGACGCTTACTGTTGGCGCAGAACGACAGATGGCGCTACCGAACTTTCTGAATATGGTTGAAGGACGGACGGCGCTTGTCAGCCACTCGCCAGCGGTGGGTTCCCGCGTTGACGAGCGGGACTGGTCGACCGCTCGTCCACATGGGAACCCATCGATCGCGAGTGGTTGTCAAGCGCCGTCCGTCGTTCGTTCACATTCAGAAAGGTTCTGTAACGCCATCTGTCGTTCCGCGCCAACGGTAAGTGTCGGGAACTTGTATCACGTTTTTAATAAGCAAATCGGCCGCGCATGAATATAATTCCCGGTTTTTTAGGATGCCTAGAGCTCGTACATTGAGTTATGACCATAAAACGAGGATCTCAAAACGTGCTTTAGTGCTCTTTTAAAAAAATAGCGCAATAACCTTGCCGTGCTACTTTTATTCTGGTTATATCCTGGCAGACGCAAAAGAAGAGACACCGCTTCCCTGCGCAATGTCGCGATTCCGTCGTGCAATCGCAGAGGAAAAAAGAAAAATGCGTGGCAAATTTCTGGCCAATTGATTTGCGTACGTGAAACGTTGTAGCGTCACGTAACATCAGGTCACCTGACGTCACGCGCGCCTTGTTGCCTTATGGGACGTCGCAGACCTAAACACCGATTCAGCATCCCTGCTATATTTAGCGTGGAAACTGGATTGGTGTGCAGGTCACGTGACGTTAATTTTCCCGCTAAATTTAGAGGAGAAACTAGATTGCCGTATAGGTCACGTGAAATCAGGTCACGTGACGTCAATTTCCCCGCTAAATTTAGCGGGAAAATTAACGTCACGTGGCCTACACACCAATTCAGTTTCTTATAGACCTTTCCAATGTTTACAAAATCACAGTCCAGCGTGCGATCTTCACAGCCCAGCACGTGCGTGGTCGTCGCTTCGGAAAGCGAGCAAAGCACGCGCCATACGCACGAACGCTCAAAATGGCACCGGCCAGAAGCTCGTTTTTGGAAAGGTCTAAAGCTGAAGTGGTGTGTAGGCCTGCGACGTCCCATTATGCAACACTGCGTGGAACACCGATTTCACCAGCCAGTTTCACTACGCCACCGCTGCCGCAATGCATCGAGGGAACATTAGTATTTCTGCACGTGCGACAACATCGCTAGAGCTCTGTGCGTGTGGTGCACGCGACGGCGAGTCCTCGCATGCACGGCCGCCCGCCTCTTGTGAACCGAAGTTATGGCAGCGTCACGGATGCGCCGAGCGCTTAGTGAGATCGGTCTATTCAACTTCCCCGTTAAATTTAGCGCAGAAATTGAAGTGGTGTCTAGTTCTGTGACACCCCATAATGCAACACTGCGCGCGTTGCGTCATGGGTGTTCACAGGTCAAGGCTTCACGAAGTCCGGAGCAACGAGCCAAAGAACGTTTCACGTTAAAAACAAATTATTTCCCGAGCGGCCTCTGTCCCATGGGGTTCCTGGGGATGAAGCCCTTGTTGAGGTCCCCGCACAGCGTGTCCCTCGGGGAGAACTTCCCGTAGACGGCGCGCTCGGGGCAGTGCACGTTAGCGCGGTGGTAGGGCGGCTTGCGCACCCTAGGGGGCCGGTCCAGCGGCCGCCGGGCCTTCTCGAAGGCGTAGTAGCCGCGGGCCGGGGACGTCTGCTTCCCGCCGGACCCGGGCTCCCAGGCCGCCCCGCACACCAGCAGGGTCAGCAGCACCGAAGCCACCCGGCGGCCCGGAGGCTGTGAGAGGAGGCGACACTCAGGCATGCTTCGAAGGCAAGACCTCTCAATCCAATCCACAGGTCGGAAAACACGCACGAACACCATATCTACATTTCCCTCCCCCGCGCCTCCCGGAACAATGCCGGCAAATTATTGCCCAAGCGTCGCTCTTTATTACACACACCACAGCGCACTATTGGCGACGTGCGCGACCGAAAGCGTCGCTGTGGTCGGCCTTCCACGATTGGCCGAACGCTGACTATGACGTCAGAAAAGGATTTAGCATCGACGGAAATAAGAGAAATGAAAGAACTTTAATTTTGACGGTGTTGGTAGTGTTTCTTTGAGAGCGCAATGATTTCAAGCTTCCACCATGCTATTTACAAACACCATCGAACTTGTTGTTTGCAAGGTAATGACGTCACAAGGGGGAACCATAGGAGGGCGCCACCAAAACATCTCGCCGCTAATAGCAAACACACTCACTCCCTTACACACGAAAAATAAAGCAAAATTCAAACAAGCCGCGCTGACTGACAACTCTTTTTATAGAACTTTGTCTTCTTCAACCTCTAGCAACACCGAATTTTCCCAAATCACGCGCGCAAATCTCCTAGATGCCTAAAATGTTTGAAGATCTATTAATCAGGCTCGAGCAGCCTCGTCGCAACCGCCAAGATTTCGAGGCCGTAAAGGGTCTGTGCAACGACATCGGGTAGGAATATTTCTTACTTTGCACCAGCTTCCTGGCACTAGTGGGACCCAAGAATACTCGAACGCAACACCACTGACCAGAAGCGTCTTCGTCGCGGCGGAATTCAAAGGATGAAAGCGGAGCTTTTCTTCCAGTCTCTCCTTCCAAAGTCGCCTTTTGCTCCTTCGCGAAATTTGATGACGGAGCTGTGGGGCCAATGGCAACAGTACGATCCCCGGGAATGCGTCATCGAGCTTTGCGATCCCAGCTCTGGCGATATTCAAATGCTGCTCACACAGTGGACGCGAAGACTGCGTACGCATTCGATCTGGGTTCGTTACAATCGTGCATTCGGGTAGTGGCCCGTGTCCAATCGCTGCAACGACGACAATAGCCGAGCCATAACAATGTCTGGAACTCAGCGCGTGTCCTGTGCTTTCCCAACCCCAGCGCGTGGCTTTGATGAACATTGGCGGCATATAATCGGCTCCAGATCACGTGGCCACTTGTTCTGGCTGCGAGTTTGTGGGCGGGGGGGGGGGGGGGGGGGGTGAACGGTGCTCGTTTTTCTTTAATTTTTTTTCTGGAACTTCTAATGCGTGGGGTGAAAAACGAACGCGTGTTTCATAGGTCAGTAACGTCAGGTATCCGTTTTAAGCGGTATTTGCGCAAAGTACGAAAATTGTTGCATCGCCCCTTTAAGGAGGCCCTGCCAGCCTGGCACAAATAAATAAGTTATTTCGCATGTGGCATATGCATTAAGCGAAGATTCATACCGAGCGTTATGCCTCGAGCGAATGTTCGCGACCTCATGGTTACTCCTTTTGTATTGCACGAAAAACGAGGATTCGCACAGATGGGGATTTTATCCCACTGGGGCTATACACTGGAGTGCTTCGAAGGAACAAAATGCTCTCGTGGCCCATTCCTGCCTTCCACAACTCTTCGTCTCGGGGAAGCCAGGCGCATGCACCTTTTGTTCCCGATGATAGTCACTTTCGGTTGTCCCGCTTCTAGTGCGAGCCTTGGACAACGATTCAGAGTCTCGTGAGCCTCGAGCGTGCACACGCTGTCAAAGCACGGCGGAAGGCAGCGAGCGCGTGCTGGAGGCGTTCGAAAGTGACGCCCTGCCACTCTCACCCTCTCAGTGACTATAGTCAACACCGCTTATAGAAGACAAGGCCGCAGTGCTGATATTTTTGCGTCACCAGCGAAGGCCAATGCTAGACACGGATTGGAAACGAGTGATGTGTGTCAGCGCTCGGCTTCGAATCAAGTTGGAGCCCAACATTGACGCCATCATTGTGTCCACTCTGTGGCCATCGTTGGCCTTCGCTGATGACGGCATCTCTAACAGCACTACGGCTTTGTTATCTAGGAGGTGTTGCTATAGTAGTGTCTGCGTCACCGAACGACAGGCTGCACGTCTTTGACCAATGCGGAGGACAAGTTCGTCTGCTTCTTTTGCAGCGGTTGCGGAGACGTCAAAACGCCGAGCTCTGATTGGCTCTGATTAAAGGATGGTGGGTAGACCTCAAGCAAGCTGCCTTCCTGTATCCTTCAATCAGAGACTTCACAGCCAATCAGAGCTCGGCGTTTTGTCGTCACCGCAACACCATCAAAAGATGCAGACGAACTTGCGCTCCGCATTCACCCAAAAGACAAAAACAAGCGCCCCCCTCCCCCCCCCCCCCCCCCCGCCGCCCCAAAACGAGCCTCTCACAACGCGTGAAGCTAGCACGCGGCTACGCCAAGACGGACACGTCTGCCGCTTTGTGGCGGCTCTGATCGAGCTCCGGAGTGTTTGCCGCTCGGGGTGGGTCGGGGATCCACCAACGATGACGTCATCAGCAGGCCTTGTCTTCCAAGTGGTATTGAATGAACACGTCCGCGAATACCACGGGTCCTAGTCTGAACGGGGACACGCAGACTGGTTTGACGAGCAAATGAATCCCGTACCTTCGCGAGAGCACTCGAGAAGGTATATACACAGCCAAAATGCTGTCTGGAACAAAGAGAAGTGGCCGTTTTGAACGCACGCAGCAAGCGCTGCATGGCGCGGACGAGCGCCTTCATCGAAATGTTACGAAGACGCGAATACCGCTGGCGTTTCCCCGTCAGATCGTACAATGACTGTCCGGGTCATATATTTTGATATTTCTGCAATAAATATATGTGAAAGCCATGCTCTTGAGAGGAACATTCAGTTACATGTGAACGCCGTAGCTAAATGTTTCCCAGAGATATACAATTGAGAATCTCGAAGCGTAGATATTGCCGAGATTTCACTATGGTGATTTGCACACTGAGCTGCCGATGTCCCATCAAAACAAACACGTACCTAAAAAAATATATATAGACAGATTTTAAGATGCACACTAAATATTACAAACTACAATTATTTATTTCTTCCCAAAACGAAATTACGAAACACGTAAAAAACACGTTTTAGAGACACTTTCACATATTATTTACCAACAAACAACTTAATGCGAAACTTCGCAAAAATATAAAATGTGCGTCTTGAAATGCAGCTTACGAATATATAAAAAAATATTTGTTCCACGATCATTGTAGTTTTTTTCAATAATTCAGACACGTAAGCCATTTTCTCTAAATATAGCAAAATTGCACGTCAATATTTATTTATTTACAGAAACAAGCTGCAGCGCCGAAGCATTATAGCAGGGAAACACAAAATAAAACACATACTCACGAACATAAATACAATGGCAAAAATACAATAAATACTGTTAAATAAAAGAACACACACAAACTCTTGAATGTTAAAAATTTAGGATACTGAAAAAAATATCCGACGTCCTCTGTAGTAGACGTTGAGGCAGGCAATGAATTCCAGTCCGTTATTGTACGAGGAAAAAATTAGTATTTTTTATAATCAGTTCGGCAAAATATTTCGTTGATCTTGTTACAATGATCTATTCTAGTTGAAATATAGTTTGGAAGTTCAAGATATTTATACTTATCAATTCTAGTTAAGTTACTAAATATAGAAAATAAAGACTTTAGATGAAATTTCTTTCTCCTTAAATCCAATAGTTCCCAACCGATCTCACGTTTAATTTATGTCACACTGGATGTTCTATCGTACTTTCCCTATACAAACCTTGCAGCACGGTTTTGATTTTTTTTCTATTTTAATGGCAAGGTACGCTTGGTGCGGGTCCCACAGAACACACGCATATTCAAGCACAGGTCTTACCAAGCAGCAGTAAGCAGTTTCTTTTAGCTCTTTGAAAGCACTGCGTAGATTTCGGTTATTAAAATTTAACATTCTACCAGCCTTTTGTACAGATTGTGCTACGTGAGCATTAAAAGGAAGATCGCTCGATAAAATGACTCCAAGATACTTCACATGCATGTTTCTATGTAAATGTCGATGATTAATAGAATAACACGATAAGATGCTGTCGCGTTTTTTTTTTCCCCGAAAGTGACGTGGACACACTTGTCAGCATTGAGACTTAATTCCCACGTCCGGCACCAACTGGATATTTTATCTAAATCAGATTGTAAAAGCGCAGAATCTCGTAAATGCTCTACTCAACGATATAAAATGGAGTCATCTGCGAACAGCCTCACAGGCGAGTCAATAGCTACAGCTATGTAATTTATAAAAACAAGGAATAAAAAAGGCCCCAAGACTGACCCCTGTGGAACGCCAGATGTCAGAGCAACAAATTCAGATTTTGCACCGTTAATGACTATACACATTGCTTTCTTTCAAAAAGATGATTTTCTATCCATCGGTAGACGTTGTTATCAAGGCTCAAAGAACGCAGTTTATACAATAACAAAGGGTGGGACACAGAATCAAAAGCCTTCCGGAAGTCAAGAAAAATAGCATGCATTTCACTTCCACTCTCAGTTGTAACAAGATCGTGGTAAAGTTCAACAAGCTGAGTCACGCACGAAAGGCCCTTTCGAAAAAAGTGCTGAGCTGGAGAAAAGAAGTAGTTAGTATCTAGAAGTGTTAAAACATTACTATACACGATGTGTTCTAAAACCGTGCAACATACACACAAAGGGAAATGGAGCGACAGTTTTCTACAATTTTTTTTTATCCATGCTTGTGGATTGGCGTAACAAATGTCTTTTTCCATTCGCTTGGAAGTACACCTTACTCTAGCGACTTTGAAGAAAACTATGTGAAGTAGCGGGACACGGCGAATGAGCACGATTTCAGCACTTTTGGTGACAAGCCGTCTGGGCCCACTGATTTTTTACATCAAGGTCCTCTAAACATTTCACAATGCCTTCTATATTTATGACAAGAGGTGGCATAGGAGGCCCTATTCATGAACGCATTTTGTTAGAGGCGAAAATATAATGAAAATATTTATTGAAACAGTTGGCTTTATTATGATTATCTTCAATAACCTCACCATCACACAAAATATCCGGGATGCCAACATCTTCCTTGCGAGTTTTTCGAAGGTAGGTCCAAAATTCTTTACTATTTGACCGCATTCCATCTGAAAGTTTGTCAAAGTATTCCCGTTCGCCAAGGTGATTACATCTTTATAAGCATTATTCAGCTTCTCAAGTTTTGAAACAGCAAATTCAGATAAATGCATTTTGTACTCCTGATATGCACGCCTTCGTTGATTTATTAGTCTTTTAACAGCATACGTCATACAAGGCTTATCAGCTTTAGTATTTTCAGATATATAATTGGCTGGAATATATTTTTCAATTAGACCTGACAAACATTTCTTAAAAGCAACCCATGAAGTATCTGCACAGCTCCCCAAGGATAATCTAGCTAGTAAAATCATCGAAATATTCCAGCAATTCTTTTTCTATGCCTTTATCATTTTCTTTGTCATATATGAATACTTTTCTACTACTTTCCCGTGCACGAAATAGATGAGGAGTGTTAAAATAGCAGTGACTATGCTATGATCGCTAATTCCAGAAAAGATGGACACATCATAAACATATCACTGTTGCACAAAATTAAATCAAGAATGTTTTCGCCTCTTGTTGGTTGACAAACTTCACTCAAACTGAGCTACCTTGTCTTTGTGATAGGGACTTTGCCGCACGATGTCGGCTCCAAAAATATATTCTCCAGAACCGAACCGGAAAGTCTGTACAGCGGTGCTGCTGTATTGCAGAGCGTAGAAAGTCGTCACAACTTAAAACCATGGGACTAAGAATAATTAAAAAAAGGACAACCCAACAGGAGATCTCTAGAACAGCTAAGCTTATTCCACCACACCAGAACAATAAAAGATCAATAAAACATAACATGACGTCACCAAAATCTGACCAGACTTAGTTTGACAGGCTAAATCTCTACAACACCAGACACGCTTCCGACAACGAGTATCTGCACAGATAATTTTAGTCAAGACTACGAGAACCGATCAACTTCCTAATCTCAGGGTGTTAGATTATGATGTTTGCTAGCCAGGTCGTTTGCGTGCGTTCACTTCTCAGAAAGTAATACTGTCCCAAGTTTTGATCTTTCTGTTTCCTTGTGTTGCCTCCTAAGGGTCCCCCCCCCCCTTTCCCCTCTTATTTCCTAAGGAGTGTCGGCGGACGCCACTGCTGCCGGCAGTTGCAAACAATATGATCGGCAGATTGCCTTGAAACTCAAGCGGGAACACAAGAAAGGTCAGTCATCGTGTAAAAAAAGCGAGGTAAGTAGTATCTGGGGGTCGCTATCTTGGTGTTCAACATTGTGAGGTGGAAAACGAACATCGGCTCAGCATTTCAAAGTATCGACGTGTAATGTAACGTATAAGGAATACAGAGAGAAGTTGGTAACCACAAGGACATTTTCTTGCTGTTTTTGTTTCACCACGCTAACCAAACGTTTGGAGCCTGGAGAGAGCATTCAGAAACTCTCACATTAGCATTCGGAGAGAACATGACAAAGTAGATTTCCCTGGCTCTGCTTACGCAGTGACAGAACTTCCTTGTGTGCGCGCTTGAGTTTCAAGGTAAACTTCCGTTCATAGTGTTCGCAACTGCCGGCACTGGTGGCATCCACCCGAAACTCCTTAGGAAACAAGAGGAGGGGGGGGAGGGGGGGACCTTAGGAGCAACACAAGGAAACAGAAGGTAAAACAAAGCTTGAAACAGCATAGCTTTCTAACAAGTGAACGCACGCAAACGAGTTGGTTAGGAAGCATCATAAACTAACACCCTTCGGTTAGGAAGTTGGTCGGTTCATGTAGTTTCTACCCTTGACCAGTGGCGTTGCTAGGCCCTCCGGCACCAAAGGTCCTTGTGTCTTTCGTAGCCCCACACCCCCTTCATTCCCCGAGATCGCAACCAAGCAGAAAACGGGGGGGGGGGGGGGGGGGGGGGGGGGGGGGGAGGCGCCGGCTGCTGCCAGAGAGGTGGCACCCAATACGTGACTGGGACGCCCGGTAACCAAGACCCAGGCCCCCCCCCCCCCCCCCCCCCCCCCCCCCCCCCCCACCCCCCCCCCCCCCCCCCCCCCCCCCTCTCCGGTTGCTACGCCACTACCCTTGACGTAGATTATCTTCCGGATCTCGTTGTCGAAGGCGTGTCTAGTGTGCAGGGATTTATTCTGTCAAGCAACGTCTGGTCAAGTCTTCGCGACGTCATCTTCTGTCTTCTTGATATTACCTTATTTTGGTGTGGTCGAATAAATTCAGCAGTTCTTGAGAATTTCTGTTGCATTGTCTGTTTTCTTTTTTTATCTTTCCTAGTCCTATGCTTCTAAGCTATGGTAACGCTGGCTTCAAAGAGAATATCTCTTTGAAGCCGGCGTCATGCGGAAAAGCCCCTGTAACGAAGACCAACTATCTCAGTTTGAGTGAAGATTTGTTGTCGTTTTTCTCAATTGGAGCTCACATGCTGCTCAATATTTTGCCATCATAAGTTAGTTCAAGTTACTGAAAGGAGTTAAGGAGAGTTTAAAAGAAATAAACGATGGAGTTCTTTTTTTTATATTGACGTGCAATTTCGGTATTTTTAGAGCAGTGGTTATCAACCATCGATGTTTCGCGGAATCCTTCTGGATCGTTGGAGATGGTGGAGGACCCGTTCGTGGTGACGGGAGGGGAAAGGTGTAGGTAAATATAATAATGATTTAATAAATGATATAACTAAGGGCTATTGTGAAGTAGACCTCTCTTATCGGGTGGTTAACGTTTCGACCCATTCCCAATTCAACCTTCCCGTTTGTACCTTCTCGTTTCATCCTTTTCCATTTCGCCCTATCCCGAAACAACCTTCCCGCTTTTGGCCATCACTCGTTATCAATTGGGTCGGTTCGTTTGTATTGTTCGTTAACAGTTGGTTAGGTTCAAATGCCAATGTCTGTCCTCCTTGTCACCCCACTTCTCCCTCTCCCGAAACAGCCTTGGAGACATGGCACCGTAAGATAAAAACTGTGTCAGGAGGACTCACCCGAATATTAACAGCTTCATCGATCTGATCAAACGGGATGCGGCCTTGACAAGACATAATTAAAACCAAAATAACGCAAAGACGAGAACAAAGTAAAAGGTAACCGACAGGATACAGCGCTGTGTCCTGTCGGCATACTTGGGTAGTAATTCAATTACTGTAATTGAATTACTATAATTTAATTACTTTTCTTGATAATTTGTAATTATAATTAATTACGTTTGGCTAAAGGAATTGTAATTGTAATTTAATTACTTTCTAGCGTCAGTAATTGCGAAATTCCCGAAACAATTAAAATTACTTTTGCAAAACATTGCGGCGCCGGTCGGAACCTCTCTGAAAGCCCCAGCGCTCGCACAAGCGGCCTAGCTCTCGTTGAAACACTCACACACAGACACAAACTCACACACAAGCACAACATAAATGGTGTCGCATTGGTTGTTGTTTTGTTGCTTACACTGCGGGCTGAGAGACAATCCTCTTTGGAGCCTACCTCAACGCCGCCGTGTAGCGCCGTCTGCGGTGCGAGAAGAAAACAACGGCGTAAACGTGCCAAAATATTGAAAGAAACAAATTAAGCTCAAGCTTTCAGCCGAGGTTGGGAATTTTAATTGTCTATGAAGCTATTTTCTTTATTTCTTGCCAGTTCTTTACGTCCCTCTCCAGCACTGTCGCATATGTATACCTTTGTATTATTTTCAAGTTTCTTTCATGTTGGTTTTACTTCGGATATTATTTGGATAAGTATTTTGGAAACTGACCTCGCACCTGTGGATATTGTCACCAATGATTCGGGCCCCGGATTTGGTTCTTATATATTTCTGAGCCATTATAATTTCAACTAAATGTAGATAATTTACAATACCATGATGTTTGTATGTGAATGTGGTCGTATTAGCGCATGTGGATTTTACTTTTATATTAACACTTGTCAAATATTCCTATATGACTAACTATCACATATTTATTGCCTGGATAACTAAAGTCTGTCAACCCAATTTTTTCTTTAGCGATCTGGCGTCGTGCAGCATACCAACTAATTTATGATTAGTTATAAAAAATATAAGGACGTAGTACTTTATTCCCCATACTGTCAAGTTCTATCATGAATTTAACAAAATACATAAAAGTAAAGTACAATACGTGAACATTGGAGTAAGGAATGAACAAATACGTTGCATTCTATACAACACGTTTAAAGTCATATGGCCGAAGTCGGGTCGCTCTCCGAAAAAAAGTAATTGTAAAGTAATTTCATTACTTTTTAAAGGTAATTTGTAATTGAATTAATTACTTTTCACATAGTGGTAATTGTAATTGTAGTTAAACTACTTTTGAAGCAAAGCAATTGTAATTGTAATTAAATTACATTTTGGAAGTAATTTACCCATGTATGCCTGTCGGTACCTTTTACTTTGTCCATTGTATTTGCGCTGTTTTGTTTTTAATTATGTCTGTACACCAACTAGCCCCAACTTCTACGTCAAAAAACTTTGGCAAGGATATCTTTGCAGCAGCTTGCAAATGGTGGTGCCGTGCGGGCCAGGGGACAGCCGCGAACTATCAAAATTAGTGTCGCCTTTCTGATAATGCGACTTTCCTGCTCGATTTCCTCAACAAAGGCAATACCATTTTGTGGTTTATGAATTTTTCCTGTGAGCGCGAGGGTTCTGTGCTTAAACTCGTAAGAAAATGAAGCCGCATCATATGCCCTGTCAATTTGTCTGATTTCTCACTCTTCAAAATATCCCGTTCACTATAAGGAAGTTTTAGAATAACGTATACGTAAGCACTTTGGATAACCTAAAAATAGAGTCGCGATATAAAACCTAAGGCAACGATAATTTCTGCTTACTCAAAGTGCTTGCCCACGTTATTCTAAGACTTTATTATTGTACAGAGCGCAACACTGTTAGCTCGAACAAGCGATTGTTGGTTTTTCGCTGTTTGTCTCAAAGAATAAAAAGACTGCCATGAATATTATTAGTGTGTTTGAAAGTGCTCATCTGGCCCACTAACCTAAGCGGTACAATTTGGTACCTTCTAACACCATTTCGAAGTAACATTTAAAAAGTCGTCAACATCGTGTTCGCGGTAACGTTGTCGCGTAGTGTACATAGTCCGTTTCGTAGTTCCACATTTTGGGTACCATCTTGAAATAAAGATTTCAAGTGGTTCAAGTAGAAATATAATTCGTTAGAGCTTGTCTGATAGTGACGTATATTTTAAGAATACGTTGACAATAAAAAAAGAAAGCCGTTTACAACTCCCTGTAACGCCGAATTAGAGCGCAGCTCTTGAGGAGGAGGGGAAGGCACCGGGGGGGGGGGGGGGGGGTCACGTGCCTGGGGGTTACGTGACCTCGACCTTTAGGGGCAAACATTTTCCGCTAAATTTAGCGGGGAAATTTTTTGCTAAATCTAGCGGGGAAAATTTTCCGCTAAATTTAGCGGGGAAACTTTTCCGCTAAATCTAGCGGGGAAAATTTTCGCTAAATCTAGCGGGGAAAATTTTCCGCTAAATTTAGCGGGAGAAATTTTCCGCTAAATTTAGCGGGAAAAATGTTCCGCTAATATTAGCGGGAAAAATATTCCGCTAAATTTAGCGGGGAAAATTTTCCGCTAAATTTAGCGGCGGAAATTTTCCGCTAAATTTAGTGGGGAAAATTTTCCGCTAGATTTAGCGGGGGAAAATTTTCCGCTAGATTTAGCGGGGAAATTTTCCGCTAGATTAGCGGGGAAATTTTCCGCTAGATTTAGCGGGAAAAATTTTCCGCTAGATTTAGCGGGGAAAATTTTTCGCTAGATTTAGCGGGGAAAATTTTCCGCTAGATTTAGCGGGGAAACTTTCGCTAGATTTAGCGGGAAATTTTTTCCGCTAAATTTAGCGGGGAAATTTTCCGCTAAATCTAGCGGGGAAAATTTTCCGCTAAATTTAGCGGGAGAAATTTTCCGCTAAATATAGCGGGAAAAATTTTCCGCTAAATTAGCGGGAAAAATTTTCCGCTAAGTTTAGCGGGGAAAATTTTCCGCATAAATTTAGCGGGGAAAATTTTCCGCTAAATTTAGTGGGGAAAATTTTCCGCTAGGTTTAGCGGGGAAAATTTCCGCTAGATTAGCGGGGAAAATTTTCCGCTAGATTTAGCGGGGGGAAAATTTTCTGCTAGATTTAGCGGGAAAAATTTTCCGCTAGATTTAGCGGGAAAAATTTTTCGCTAGATTTAGCGGGGAAAATTTTCCGCTAGATTTAGCGGGGGAAACTTTTCCGCTAGATTTAGCGGGAAATTTTTTCCGCTAAATTTAGCGGGGAAAATTTTCCGCTAATTTAGCGGGGAAAATTTTCCGCTAAATTTAGCGGGGAAATTTACCCATCATGCACCGCGCGGTTACGCCAACGGCGACGGCGACGGCGACGCCGCTCAAGCCGGAAACGGGCGCCTAAGAGCTGCGCTCTAAAACTAGTTCCCAACATGACTAAGTAGCTCGCCGGCACCTTTGCATTAATTGTATGAACAAAATTTCGGAACCTATTCTTAAGGAGAAAGTGTGCGCGGAAGATGTGCGGAGCTTTATACCAATGGGCTTAAACGGGACGGGCTCAAATGCTAAGGGTGTTTCGGCTACGGGTTCATATAAGAAGGGCGTTTCGGGAACGGGTTGAAACGGTACAGGTTCAAATGGGACGGGCGATTCGGGAATGGGTTGAAACGGGACGGGTTCAAACGGGAAGGTCGTTTCGGGAATGGGTCAAAAAGGGATGGGTTTAAACGGGAATGGGTTGTTTCGGGTTACACCCCTCTTAAGGTGTATCCACACGACGGACCGGGCCGCGGACCGATTGATCACGTGATGCGCGGCCCGCGGGCCACCCGGCTGCAATGAGCATCCACACGGCGGTCCAAAGAGCAGACGACAGAGCGAACGGGCCGGTCTAACCCTCGACCTCACAGCTCCGCCAAACGCATGCAGCGAGCTGCTTTGAGGCTATTTGTAAGGAGCCAAGATGGAGGTTGAACGAAAGAGACGTTTGACCGCGGTGGCCCTGGCGTTGACTATTGAGAACGAGGAGGACTTAAGTGAACGGAAAGGAGCAATTCCACATAGCGGTGAATTGCTCCACGAGCGCGATGAAGTAAAAAGTTGCATCGTCGCACCATATACCGCCATCGTCGCACAACAAAATGTTCGTCTTCTTCGTCTTCAACAGTTGGCGCCAAAAGAAAACGACTTTGAATTTGGATTCCAATCCAAATAACAAAAGTCCGCTTGTTGACAGACTTAGCGCTTCAATTATACTAAAAACGCCGCGGTCCGCCGCCAAGGTGCGGGCGAGAAAAGTCGCTTGGCATTTCTCAGAAGCGCGGGCCGCGGACCGCCGGCGGACCTCGAATACCGGTGACGTAAGATCACGTGATGCGCGGCCCGCGGACCAAAACAGCAATTTGGTCCGTCGTGTGGATACACCTTTATCGACCTACACACGAGAAAACTCGCCCGAAAACTGAACCATTTCTTCTTAGTAAAGAACTTTTATTGCCGGGCTTCCCTGATGAGGCAGGGCTTCGGGGACCCCTAGAATGCCTTCGCGGACCCCAAAAGTTCCGCGGACCCCCACTTGAGAATCACTGTTTTAGAAAATTAACTTAGGTTTCTGCATTAATAACAAAACTACAATGTAGGCTAGGCAAACATTCTTATATATTCCTAAGTAGCATGTCAAGACAAACATTTTGATATATTTTGCGACGCTTCACATCAAGTTATTTGTCGGTAAAGTAATTTGTGAATGTGTTCCTGAAACTTTTTTTTTACGTGTTTCATAATTTTTTTATTTGCATAGAAATATATAATGGTAATTTTTAGTATTTGGTGTGCATGTTTATTGGTGTGCAATTATTTTAACTACGCCTGCCTGCTTAGATGTGACATTGGCGGCTGTGCAAATTTCCAGAGTGAAATATGGGCAATATGCACGCCCCGAGCTTGCTACGGCGCTCACATATAGCTGAATGTTCATCCCAAGGACATAACATTAACGTATATTTCTTACATAAATATCAAAAATATGACCCGGACAGTCATTGTACGATCTGACGTCACACTGATCTGTGGGAGTTTTAGTATCATGGTTCAAATCTGAAATGCTGTCATGAAAATTTATACTATGAGGAATTATCGCACGGGGCAGAGCGGTTCCGCGATTCGTTCACATAAAGCGCAGCATAATCTGTATGCTGGAAGCACCTTGCACTCTAGGGCTATAAAAGAAAAAACAAAATACTGACAAAACTTTTCATATTCTGCATTTTATCCCACTCTGTAGAAGCACTGTTCAGTCATAAAAAGGAAAACAACCCCTTATACCCTTTAATACAATGTGCCTGCTACGTTCTATTATACTTCGTTTCACCTTATGTGCGAGCGAAGGCAAAACTGGAAGCGCGAGCATGGAAGCTCCGTGCGTTCAGGCTTTGCTCGAGCGCGCGAGCTGGGGAGAAATGCAAAAAGCGCTGGTCCGCTTCTAGCTTTGGCTTCGCTCGCAGATAAAGTGAAACGAAGTATAAAGGCTGAACTCCATGGGACGAATATGCTGCGAATAACCGACGAATTTTAGCCGGCGGCTTTTGCTCTGCGCGTGGAATCAACACAGTTTCTGCTACGTCGCGCGCAAAACGAGCGTGCCGTCGGGCGGCGTTCGCCAGTTATTCGTCACATAATTCGTTCCATGGAGTTCAGCCTTAAGAACCCAGTTTCCAAAGCATTGCTCTGTCTTTTTCCGTTTTGGCACTTTTGCTAGCTGAGCGCAAATTCGTCTCCTCCTTTTGCAGGGGTTCTGGCGACGTCAGAATGCCAAGCTCTGATTGGTTAGTGGGTATAGACCTCAAAGCAAGCTGCCTTGGGCCTACCCACTATCCTTCAATCAGAACCAATCAGAGATCGGCGTCTTTCTGACGTCACCACAACCCCCCGCAAAAGAAGCAGACAAACTTCCGTTCCGCATTCCATGCGCGATAGATGAAAAAGGCACGAATCGTGGTACCGCTTGCCTCCGGTAGAAGCAAGCGATGCCCTCAACTGGCCGTCTAGCCCGCTGCTATATATATATTTATATGATTGAATGTGCTAGTCTTGGGTACTAAATTAGCTGTTTCTATTTGGTGCTCGTCAATGGGTGTCTGAGCAAAATGCAACATATATGGCCGATTGCTTTTGCGCTGCGTGTACGTTGGAGCGGCGGCATTGCATTCGTTGGGAGGCCCCGCCCACGCAAAGGCAAATGGGGAGGCGGTTCCACCTTCTTTCAGCGGCCTACCCGTCTACACACTAAAAAATTTTAGATCCTTAAGGGTGCAAATCAGCTTGTCCTAGGGCTAACACCCTTAGACAACTGGTGAATCCTCCAGTTTACAGGCAATAATCAGCATAGCAGCGAAAAACAACCTTCGCTAAATCTATTTGTTTTAAGGCGAACACCCATTAAAAAAGGTTTTTCGCCTCACTTCATCGCAGCACTAACTTTTCCACGCACTTTTGATGCCCTTCAAAAAATAGCTGGATTCATGCCACAGCTCTTATTTTACAGCTCAGAAAGGGTGCATATGATTCAAAATAAAGGTAAGAAAACAGAAAAGGCTTGGTAGCTCTCTTGCCACAAATTATCTGTTTTCGTCTGATTCTCGGTTTCCGTAATTTGTGTTAAAACAATTTTTTTTTTTTTCGGTTCCGGTTTTTTTTTGTATGATGACTGAATTTCTGTTGCCTACTAAAAAAACGTTTCTGTTTCTATAAATAACAAAGCTTTTGTAAAAAAAGCAGGTTTTTGTTTTGAATGTTTGTGAAAAACGTAGTACCTGGTTTTCCAGGTTGTGAGAAAAGTTCAACAGCGAACTGCGTCGCTGTCGAACTTTCAAGCTCTAATACACAGAAAAGCAGGAAAGCACGATACAATGAACTCACACATTCAAACAGAAGCCCAAATAATAGCAACACAACAGCCAAACCAATCACTCGCCCTTTACGCATAACACGAAAAAAAAGTTGGCTTGTACAGCCTTACACAGCCTTGATGGAGATACGCCTCAACGGGTAATCGGTCTCTTAGCTGTAGATGAGAAATTTAGCCAGTGCAGTACAACCGCTAACCTGGGGTTCTTAACGTGCATCACGCAGTAGTGATTACACGAATGCGTGCCGGTACGAAACTCATCCAGATCAAAACGGGCGGGGGCGGTGGGGATCGAACCCAGGAGGTTCCCAGCACAAGCTTTCGCTCCACGCTCCGAGCTGAGACTCGGCCACTTCGTCCCCTTACGCAATTTTTGGTTAAGACAAAATGAGAAAGCACACAGTCATTCACACACATACAATTTGTTTAAGAGCGAATCAGCCACTTAGCGGCGGTTGCCAGCGCATTAAAATCTTTTTAAACATACCAGCTCATCTAATATTGGCAACCAATCAGAGGTTCAGGGAGTGCAGAGTATACCTCGCGAAAATATGTCGCACTTTCAATGAAATTTTCTCTTACTGTTTTGGTATTCACATCAGCATTATTAACACTCATTCTTGTCCTCCACAGACTGTGGAGGCCGAGGAGCATGAACATATCGTAGGGGACTCCCCCCTCGTTTTCCATGGGAAAAAAGCGGATGCCGTGCGCAGTTAAAGGTAGATCCTTCTTCAGCGTGCGCTGAAGAATGTCCCAATGAAACGGCGTCCCAACACTCAATAAATGCGTGCTCTATCGTCTCTGGTTTCTTGCAGAGGATACAATTCACTGACCACGGTACAAATATACCTTTCTGTTCTAGCGACGTTTTTACAGGGAGTACGCCACAGTGTAATTTAAAGAAAAAAGATTTCAGCGAAGATTTAATTGGCATTTTCTTCGCCCTTTTAAGCACATATAGCCCTGGACGTTCACAGTATAATGACCTATAGAGAGGTATTGGCAACAGTATATCTATTAAATCTTTGTACAGTCGTTTTCGGGTGACTGAACTAAGATACTCTGAAGAAAAGCGCACCTTGAGTATTCTGAGAGAAAGCACAACTTCACGCAAATAACCTTGTACACTGGGAGGCATTTGATTACTAGATGACACCACAAACTCAGGGAGTGCATACTGCAGTCACACTTGCATAACAGTACGCAAAAATAAATCCTTCTGATCACGTAAAAACAATAACCTAGACACAATTTGTCGTAGAAACAAATGAGACAATCCTAGACCACCATTACCAACAGATCGGAACAAATTGGTACGAGCAGAACGCTCCCAGCTCAATTTCCAGATGGAAACAGCAAAACCTCTATGCAGTCTCTGCACGTTCAGTCGCAGCATACACAGCGCTGCCAAAATGTACCACATTTTTGCAGTTCAAAATAAATTACAAACGGTAGCGCTAGCAAACATAGAGAAGATCGATCCCTACCCCTCCAGCTCTCCGCTTTGGCCTTAACCCTCTCCGTCTCTTCACTCCATAGTTGCTTGCTGTCCCAGTAGTGCTGGACAACTCCCCGAGGCATACTTCGCGGGTAAATTTGTCCCCTGAACATTCACAATATTATCGGGTGCGGTGGCCCAATTACCGTGCCAGAGACCTACACTTTTGTCCCAGTTGATAGCACTACCCGTTTTCTTACAGAAGGAGGAAGCAGTGCTGATTACCTCACGAACGCTGTCTTGGTCGACACAAAAAACAGCAACGTCGTCTGCATAAGAAAGCACTTTTACTTCGGAAGAGTGTAGCCTAAAACCATGTATAAGGAGTATTCACTGGGCGCCATATTTGTGGGTGCTCTCTAGAGCGCATGCTCAGAACGAGCCCCCATTAATAGGCTGCTAAGACCGGCCATTTTGACGGTGTGGAATGCACGTTGCAAAAGAACCCTGGAAGCTAGCCATCAGCACGCGCTCAGCAGTCGCGCACACGGATATGGCCGCCAGTGAATACTTCCTATACTATCATTGTTAATCAGTTTTGAACAAAATGGTTCCAAGTAAATCGCAAATAGCAAGGGAGATAGTGGACATCCTTGCCTTACAGAAGATCGGACCTTTACACTTTCACTGACGTTTTTATTTACAATGATGGACATCGAACAGTTAGCGTACGCCATTTTTAAACCGTCTAATATCACAGACCCTACATTAGCATGCTTCAAATTACGAAAAAGAACCTCATGCGACACACGATCGAACGCTTTTTCCAGGTCTAGCTGCAACATAGCAACTCGTCTGTCAATGGCATCGCAATATTCTAGAATGCTCCTTGCTATATGTATGTTGGTTAAAATGGTGCGGCCTTTAATACCGCAGGTCTGATGCGGTCCCACAAGGTCTTTTATAACATTTTGCAAACGTCTAGCCAGGACGTTTGTGTAAATTTTGTAGTCGACATTAGTCAGACTTATTGGCCTGAAAGAGGAAACAGACAATGGCTTTACAGGGTCATCGACCTTTGGAATGAGGACAACATGGCTTTTCAAAAAGGGTGGCGGTAACTTATTGATGCAGTACGCTTCTGTGAGCACCTCGTACAAAGCGCCCGCGCGTCCCTCTTAAATGTTTTATAAAATTCGGCACTGAGACCATCCGGCCCGGGCATTTTTCCCGCAGTTAATTCGTCTATGGCATCTTCAAGCTCGCGGACGCTGATCGGCGATTCTGAACTTTCTCGAACATCCTCTTCAAGCGTGGGCATAAGCGACAAAAACTCGGCGTCAAAACCGTCATCTTTTGGTACGCTGTGACCCATCAAATCGCTATAATATTCAACGAACGCTCGCTCAATCGTTTTCTTATCGCGAGTTATCGTATTCCCGTAGCGTATTTCTTTTATCTCGTTTCGCTGGGCATACTTTTTTTTCGTCGCTCAGTGCTCGCTTCGAAGGCCTTTCGCCCATCCATAGCCTCTGGGACCGCGCACGCACAATAGCCCCTCTATATCTTTCACAGTCGATTACTTCAAGTTGGTTCTTGATATATATTATTTCTTGTACAAACTCACCCGGTTTCGCGCTTTCTTCGATTAAAAAAAAAATTCAGTTCACGGCGTAGCTCTTTTTCCTTCTTCTGTTTTTGATAGTTAAGGGTAATGCTCCTTTCAATTGCGTTAATTTTTACTTCTTTGAAAAGTTCCCACCTAGCAACCCACATTGTCTTCTCGTCTTCGTAAAATTTCCTAAATAAATCATTTATGTTAGATTAAAAAACATCATCCTTCATGAGGCTACTGTTCATTTTCCAAAGCGACCATTCCCATCTTGACTTTTTTTAATTTTTTTACCGAGGGTGAACATAACTAACGCATGATCGCGAAAAGAAACAGGTTGAACGGAGTAATTTTCGCACAGCGGGACAAGACTAAGCGAAACGTGAGCCCTGTTAAGTCGAGCATGACTAAGGCCCTGAAAGTGTGTGAAATGAACGCTACTTATGGCGGTGACGTTTGCGACGTCCTCTAACGCATTTTCAGGGACAATGTCATTCAAATAAAGAGCACTTGAGTCGCGAACCCGGGTTTCATTAGCGCGGTCCTCTGGTGCGCAAACGCAATTGAAATCTCCAAGAAAAATAACAACTGTCACCTTTAAGGAACTCAGTCAGTCCCTCGAAAGTTTTTCTACGTTCACGCTCGTTAGTCGGAGCATAAACACAAATAACGCGCCAGTCTATACCTGAAAAAGAAAAATCGCAGAATACAAAACGGCCAGACGCACACGAAACCATGGCCGTCTCAACGACGCCTATAGAGACCGGCGGAAAAACAAACAGCAACCACCGGAAGTTCCAACAGCGTGTGACACAAACATTGAAAAAGAGTTCGAAACTGTTGCACCATGCGGTCCGTCTGCTCTAGGCTTTCGATCTTTGTTTCCTGCACGGCCACGATGTCGATCTCGTTCTCGACTAATAGTCGACTTAGTTGACATTGCCGGGGTCTCGCCGCAAGCCCACGGACGTTGATCATGGCGACACGTAAAGGAGCTTCTAACATCGCCGCCATTCAGAGAGAGAGGGACCTCATGGTGCTTACCTCGGGTCGTGCGCCCATCTGTTCCGACTCAGCGCGATGTTGGCTTCTGCACTTTACTTGCACAGACTCCGAGGCCCCCGTAGAACTCCGGCGAATGCTATCACGGGGGTGGCTTGGTTGCCGCCTTGTCGTCCACAGTTGCATTCGCAATGACTGTGGACCGTCGCATCCAGATAGGGCCCGCCTTTGACGGCGGCTCTTCCTGCTCCGAATCCGTGGGGCCTGCGACGTTTTCCTCCCGCGTCCTTTTCGCCGTTTTCTCTGCGTCGTCCATGGGGACGTCGACTGCCGGCTGGCTGTTGACTGCATCGGTGATGATGCCTTCCACACCGGACGGTGTAAGCGCCTCCGTCGCCACCGTTTCCTGCTGCCCAGCGTGCACCGTCTCGCCAGCATTTGGCGACGTATCATTTGCGTTCGTCCCCGCCACGTTCTCGGCCGCAGGGAGAGCGTTCGCTACAGGGCTTCTTTTGACTGTAGAGCCCGTGGCAGCCTCTTCGGCGTCGTCCTCGTCCATAAAGAGCTCGGATTTCTCCAGGCCACCGCGTGCGTTCGGACGCAGTGAGCGCCCTCGTGGCCGAAACGACGGCAGACGTTGCATCGTGGGACACGACATTCCTTGCGGATGTGCCCCGTCTGCTGGTACCGCGGAGACAAAGCGGAGCTCTTCCAGGCACGACGACGAGGGCTAGCTCTCCGCCCACCCGCAACTGGTGCGGGATTTCGTCGCAGGTGATGCCCGCCTTGAGCCGAAGTACCGCCGTGCGCGTCATGGTGCCGACGCTCTGGCAGCCGTCGACACGCCACTTTTCTCTGGCCACTTCGATGACCTTCCCGTAAGGCGCCAGGGCCTCTCTCACATCATCGTCGGCGACGCTAAAGAGCAGCCAATGAAGCTTGACGCGAACGTCCTGGTGGCTGGGTCGATAACGATGCATCGGCGACCTTTGACCGTCAACTCCGGCGTCGCCAGCATTTTCTTTTTGCCTTCGTCATTCTTAAACGTTACTGCCCACACGTGATTCATCTGGTAAGCCCGAGGGCCAAGACGTCGGGAAGCAAAGCCAGACGAATCAACGTGTCGCGAAAGTCCTCGACACGGTACGGCCACCCCTTCACGTCCGCATGAAGAAAAACGGTGTTTAAAATCACTGACCCTGTTGGCAAAGGAGGCAGAATGACGTTATAGTCCTGGGTGTTGTCTTCAGCCCTGCTGCCGCGGTCAGCGAGGACCGCTGAAACCGCTCCACGGGAACTCATGGCACCACGTTCGCTCGCTTCGGTGTCCGAAAATGGAATCCTCCCCTTACGCATCACTCGTTCACTCGATCGCTATATATGGCAGCCTTACTTTTGAATTCAACTTTTCCGGTGACTGCGATATTTTTCGCATAAATACGTGGGGGCTGACCAAATATTACTCCTACTTAATATTTCTTTGAAATTTTCACAGTGAGTAGTTTATAACTCTTAATCCAGCGCCTTCAGAAAAGCTACCGTATATTAATTAACCGAAATCTATGAAGTACCTTTTTCATATTAATTTGACGAATCATGTTCAAATGCAGTATTGATGCAGATTTATATTAGAGGCTATAGGTTAGTTAGTTGTTCAATTAGCGCGACGATTATTCTCGCATCTATACTCTGTTTCACCTTATGATGTACCGCAGGAAAGGCTACAAGCGCGAGCTCCTTGCTTTAGGGCACATCTCGGTGGCATAAGCTCTCGTGCACTAAGGGCAGCTGTCAACGCTATGAGCTCGCGCTTCTAGCCTTCGCTGCTTTACAACATAAGGTGAAACGGAGTATAACACCCTCCGAGCTCCAAAACACGCAAGGAAGAGACGGCATTCATGTAACCACCATACCCTCTTTATAAAAATCTGTTCGAGTTAAAATCAAGCTACTCGTATATTGCGGTAAATAAGACGCACTTCCGGAGATATGCAATGAAATATACGATAAAACCACAAAAGGAGAAATAATTCTCAAGTTTTTGTATGTGTAGAACTATACTCCTTTATCGATCCATTTTAGACCGGGAACGCTAAATGGTATGTCATCTGAACCTCCCTTTTCATTCAGACAAAGGTGGGGTCTGGGCATTTCCATCGTTTATGCAAGCCTTCTCTACTCCCTTTCGAAATTTTAAAATATTCCGAAAGGTTGGCGTTTCAAACATTGGGGGGCAGTTCATACGGTCCTACCGCCGCTGCTGCCGCGACCATGGAGAAGTTTTCGTCCTTTTCTTACGTGTCACCAGACGGCGCCGCAATTAAAATGGAGAAAACTTAGATCTAAATATACGGTCAATAGCAGAGGGGCGGATGAGAAAATAAAGGTTAATAATAGGGTTAAAGAAACTGAGAGGGAAATATGGGAAGCGGGCAGGGAAATCATTACTAAGGAGCCCATCTTCGACAAGTCTAGAGGAAGCTCCTTGTTGTTCGAGGCGGGGACGGGGAGTGTTGCGGACTAAGACATATAAAGCTAGACATCAGGAAGTAGATAAGGTGTGCGGAGCTTGTGGAGAGGAGGAGGAGACGGCTGGGCACTTGATACTTTACTGTGAGGGGCTTCACCGAATACATAGTAGCTGATGAGGCTTCTAATTTAACAAACGCACTGGGATTTTGGAATAGCGGGGGGAAAACAGACACGGGGAAGGTGGAGATAAGCAAGAAGAGATTAGCTGACTGGTGGCATAGGTCGAGGGAAGGATTAATATTTCTTATTCCCTTCCGGGCGACCCGTAGGGCGGAAGGTGTGGGCACCTGGTTGAATAGAGGCGCCTCCGTCGTACGTATCGTATATAGCTTTTTAAGAAAAACACTGGCTAAGTGGCGCAAGTCCCCGCACGATCCATCCATAAAATTGGGGAATGGCGCAAGTCGCCACCCATCCATCCATGAAATTGAGGAATGGGAGAAACTTCCTCCCCTTCCGTCGGTGACAGGGAGCAAAATAGGATTTTCCTCCATTTCTCCCCCCCCCCCCCCTTTTTTTTTTTTAAGCGCAGTTGTAGTTGGCGTAGATTGGGTGTGGTGTCCGTCGTCAATGTTGCCAAATCCTTGAAAAAGATCGCTCGCCGCCCGAGGGAATCGGACCTGCGTTCGCTGCGTGCGAAGCGAAGACGTTATCACAGAGAACACGCTTTATACTTAGGTTGTTTCGTTGTTGTTGTTGTTGTTGTTCGTTTTATTGTAGCACCCGATGTGACTGCACGCGCTCTCTGGAAAGAGAATAGCCGATAACAAAATGCCGTCGTAGCACTGTCAATGCCAAGAGCCGATCGTGCAGGGAGACGCGCTTTCACACACTCTAGAACAAAAAAAAAAAAAGAAACAAAAGCAAAAGCGTTCGGAACAAAGTGGTCAGACATTTATTTTGTTCCGTACGTTTTTGTTCACGGAGCCCACGTGCATGCGTGACCGCGACGCCGATGCCCAACGACTTCGCCGTGACGTGTCGTAGCTATCGCTGTCACTGTGCCGTAGATTAACACAGGGCTGCTCAATAGACCGATATCACCAGGCAATTTTACTACGCCACCGCTGTCGCAATGCATCGAGGGAACTTTACTCTTTCTGCACGTGCGAAAACCTCGCTGGAGCACTGCGCTTGTGGAGCACGAGACAGCACGAGCCCTCTCGTGCATTTCCTTTTGCCTCCTGTAAACTAAAGTTATGGCGGCGCCACGCATGCGCCGAACGCTTGGTGAGCGTCGCTGTGGTCGGCCCACCACAATTGGCCGAATGCTGACTATGACGTCAGCAAAGGATGTCTCAGCGACGGAAATAAGAGGAATGTAAGAACTTCAATTTTGACGGTGTTGGCAGTGTTGCTTTGAGAGCGCTATGATCTCAGGCTTCCACCATGCTCATTACAAACACCATCGAACTTGTTGTTCACTAGGTAATGACGTCACGAAAGGTAACCGAACGAGGGCGCCACCGACACATCTCGCCGCTAATACCATGCATTTCGAACGAGCATCCCTCCATAGAATAATTTATTTTAGCCTTGACTTCGTCCACTGATTTAATGATAATCAGTTTTGCAGGAATAAAAAGGAGAGTTCCGTATTTTTACACTAATCTGACTTTGTTTACCAATTCACCAAAATATTTTGGGATGGGAAAATAACAGAAACTGTTTTATTACGGATAACGGGACGTTTTGACAATGTTTATTTAAAGAAAAACAACGTTTTTTTAGTGTAACACAACTATCTGTTTTTAACCGACAATACAAATATCTTTAGGCTGGTTATTTACCAAAAACTTGTGTTGTTGACGAATAACAAAAGCCATGTTTTTTTAACCGATAAGTTGGTCAATATTTTAATCTAACAGAACCGTTCCCTTGTTTTGACCGAAATTTTCCGGAAAATTCCTGTTATATTACAAACAGTTTTTTTCTTGTTTTTTTTAGTGAGCTATAAAAAAAAAAAAAAAAAAAAACCTGGGTGTAAGGCCACAAACACGAGAGCACGAGGTCGCTGCTTGCAAAGGTGATTCCAGAAAGCGAGCACTCATGCTAGAAATGGACGTCCCAAAGCCAAAAGAGCGGGCTAGCTCGCGCTTGTAGCTTTGGCGGCAGACACTTGCGACCGATTACGACCGCAGAGGCTAAAAGCCTGTTTTAAAGCCTTAAATCCGGGGCCACACTGGTTTTACATCATACGAAAGACAGTCTGCAAGCAGATTCGAACACGAGTCATCGCGAGATGCGCGCTTCGAACACCGCATGCCAATGAGTTCAAAGAGAAACTTGAGCACGCGGAATTCAAACCACGGATATTGCAGTGACTGGTGTTTGCATACTCCCTTGTGTATGATGTGACCCTGGCTTTAGTGACGGCTTAAAGGGGTACTCCGGCGATTTTTGAGCTACCTCAACTAACTAAATTTTCTGACTTCCCGGCCTTTACGCTTTAAGGTATGCTATTTAGTATCGCGAAATTCATAATAGTTATTGCAAAATCGGCAAATGAAAATGATGCAAAAACCAACATTCAAATATACCCGCACTTTTCAGTGCCGTGACGTCAGTGGCGGGCAGGCTTGCCAGTCGAGCGTGCAGTCTAAAAAATAGAATATGCCAATCATTTGCTCCGTGCTGGAGCGCGGATCCTGGAGCGAGCTTCCAAAGCATTCGTTTGACACCATGAAACTGCTTCAAATCAGTTGGGAACATATTCTACAGTCCAAGGAGTGGACCCCTGCACTTCCACTGACATCACTTTTTCGTTGTTGCCAGTAGAGACTTTCAGCTTGAAAAACACGGTGAAAACCAAAATTGTAAATTCAATAACTTCGTGAAAAAAAATTATTTTAACCTAATATTTGGGATACTATTTTAGCTATGTTGTCTGGCGAGTCTAGCAAAATTTCAAGCAAATCGGGAACCATGAAGAAATCGCCGGAGTACCCCTTTTTAAGGGCTCATTCACACTGGAAGCGGATCCGCGTTCGCAAAGCGGTTGCGAACGTGGTTGTATAAGGATTCAGTACAATTGCACGCGCATTTGATGACATCAAATGCGCGTGCAATTGCACTAGATCTTTATACAACCGCGTTTGCAACCGCTTCGCGAACGCGGATCCGCTTCCAGTGTGAATGGGGGGTAAGACTGGCTCCGCAGCAGCGCAGCCGGTCGTTAACCGCCACAAGAGGCTTAAAAACTGGTCGCGTCGCAGTCGGTTCTAGGCAAACGGAAGTGTGTAAACGGGCCTTAAAAAAAAAAAAAAGCTCAAACCCTTCTTGAAAAAAAAAAACTAAAAAAAAAACGAGTTAGACGTGAATTTTGGGGTATTTTTATCCCGCGTGTCTGAATATCACGTTCATTTTTCCCAAAGATGTAACTGAACGAGAGAAAACACGAAAAACCTCCGACCAGTCGTGAAGTCATACTAGGATCTTTGAGTCGCCAAGCGCTTGACGCTCGTGTGGGCAGCCCGTGCAATTGCAAGCTTGCCAGTCGTATTTTTCCGCACTGACACCAGCCGTGACGTCTCTTTCTGACTTTTTTGAAAATAGCGAGAGTGCGCGTGCATAGCTTTGACAGGCGCTGAAGATGCGCGAGAGCGGAGATTCAGGAAACTCCTAATATGACTCCACGCCCCGGGAAGGAAGGGCTTCGGCGGTACTTTAATATTAATTTTTGCAGCCTCCGTGCACCAAATTCAAAAATAATCTCGATATCCGTGATACTGGAGGCCAAATAAAACGATTTAGGTGTTTTTCCTCAAATACAGAACCGTTTCAGTCTCCCTTTAAGGGTGAACCTATGGCTATATATTCACATTTTCGTACCTAGAAGCTGGCTTTTGACTTTCTACTCTCGTGTACTAGTTTTCTTTTGGCCCATTAAACGATATACGATTAGTAAAATCCCAATTTAAAATTATTTATACCAGCCCGAAATTCATTTCATGGTCCCGGTAATTTTCATCTTTTCTCACATTATAATGTATCCCCTTTTTTACATTATTAATGACTGCACGGAGTTCCTTTCCCTTCAAACTTGCATCATTTGACGCACAGTTGCGTTTGAGAGCGTTTGGGTGCGTTTGACTGCGTTGCGTCGAGACACAAAAGCGAGTCACCAACACATGTGTGGTTCGTATGAAACGTGGAATCCAATTCAAGGAATCATCTGGGCACGCGACATAAGAAGCAGGGATGTCCTGGGGGGCTATGTTGCACGTTTTGGACTCCCAGGAGACTAGGGAGAAGGAAGTGACGTAGGTGTGAATGAACCAACGAACGTATCTTAGCAGATACCGTCATCAGCGACTCCACCAATCAACATCCAAAGAGCGTTGTCGACGTCACTTCCTTCTTCCTAGTCTCCTGGGAGTCCAAAAAGCGCAACATAGCCCCCCTGGCTTCTCGCGGCCGCAACACAGTCAAACGCACTCAAACTCAACTGTGTATAAGGGCCTTAACTTCCTTCAAGGCCATCAGCGCCTCGCTGCATAGCGTAGTAGTTTTTTTTTTTTTTTTTTTTATCGTTTATTTATTTCACGGCTCATAATTTTGCTAAGCTAAAACTGCGTAAGTCTACGTGCTTCATCCGTTTTAATCACGTTGATTTCATGCGTTTGATGCAGCTTTGTGCTGAATGATGGATGCACATTAAATACACCAGGCTAGCAGTCGTACTGCACAGTCTAATTTTCTCATCCACAGAGGGAATTAATGTCGCCATGCTCCGGCAGGCTAAAGTCCTGTTGTTTGTCTGATGGTTGGTTTTGTACCCTCTCTATTGTTTGAAGGCCTGTATACATTTGTATATATGGTTTGTTTACCTTTTTCTCCATCAACTCTAAAAGCGTAGCCGTGTTTTTTTGTTTACTATGTTTCGTTCTCGTTTATTTTTTGTGCCCCTTCCCACTTGGGCCTTGAATGGTCTGTAGCATCCACTAAATAAAATTAAATATATATACGAGAACAGATCAATGACCCGTTCGGTTGTGCGGCCGTTCTGAGAGTCACTGATTGAGGAAGTTCGAAGGCGACGGCCAACGTCATCGGAGGAATACAAGTCAGGCCAGTGTTTCGTTCAAGTACGCCGCCATTCCAAGATCCTCTGCAGGTCAAGAGGTGACGGCGGACATCACCGGAGAAACACACGTCGAGCCAGTGTTCCGTTCAAGTACGCGGTCATTCCAAGAGTCTCCGCGGAAGAAGTTTAAAGGTGAGATACGGCACCGGCGGGTAGCGCGCAACACAATGGCAGCTGAGGCGACCCCTGGGCGGCGGATGCGACGCGACCGACCGGCCGTCGGCCTCGTGACCAGGCTGTCCCCTGGATCGTGACAAGATCCTGCAGCCGCGCGCCCCGAAGCGCGCCGCAGCGCGCCGCAGCGTCGACGACTCGCTCGGGTATCGGCCTCGGCAGGATCGGACTCGGCCTCTTGCACGCATCCGCGCCCAGGGATTTGCCGGGAAGCATGACGCCGGGGTGCCGGCGAACGGCGCGGGCTGGCTCCGGATTAGCGAGCGTTTCCTGGGGATATACTGGTAGGAACCGAGGTAAAGGAGGAGATAAAAGGGCGCGGGGACGTCCGAACAGCGAGCTCTAATTGGAATGATTAGTGGGTACACGGAAAGCTGGCTGTTTCTGTCTCTATACTCACTCATCGAACGCATTCGAAACCCGACATTCGCGTTCGACGATTGAGTAGAAGAAACAAAGGCAGCAAGCTTTGCCTCTACCCACTATTAGCGGCGAGAAGTTTTGGTGGCGCCCTCCTATGGTTCCCCCTTGTGACGTCATTACCTTGCAAACAACAAGTTCGATGGTGTTTGTAAATAGCATGGTGGAAGCTTGAAATCATTGCGCTCTCAAAGGAACACTGCCAACACCGTCAAAATTAAAGTTCTTTCATTCTTCTTTTTTCCGTTGATGATAAACCCTTTCCGACGTCATAGTCACCGTTCGGCCAATCGTGGAAGGCCGACCACAGCGACGCTTGTGTTCGCTCTCGGGGCTAATACTCTGTTTCACCTTGTGTCGTACCGCAGGAAAGGCTACAAGCGCGAGTTCCTTGCTCTAGGGCACATCTCGGCGGCACAAGCTCTCGTGCACCAAGAGCAGCTGCCAACGCTATAAGCTCGCGCTTCTAGCCTTCGCTGCGGTACAGCATAAGGTGAAACGGAGTATAATCCTTGCAATCAGAGCTCGGTGTTCCGAAGACCCCTCGCGCTCTCATTTCCTCCTTTCCCTCAGTTTCTATCCGTATGGTCTGGGGGACCCAAAGCAATGGGTCCCCCGAACAGCCTATGCGGAGCGCAAGTTCGTCTGCGTCTTTTGCAGGGGTTGTGGTGACGTCAGAACGCCGAGTTCTGATTAGCTCTGATTGAAGGAGAGTGGTTAGAGCTCAAGGCAGATCGCTTTGAGGTCTACCCACTATCCTTCAATCAGAGCCAATCAGAGATCGGCGTCCTGACGTCGCCACAACCCCTGCAAAAAAAAAAAAAAAAGCAGACGAACTTGCGCACCGCATAGGCGTCGCAACGCGCATGCGCACAAGTTCTGGGCATGCGCAGTGCGACATCCCAAGCTGCCTTGGGTGACCCGAAGCGCTGGAGTCACCCCTATTCTAAAACCGTCTATTATCTCTACATTCAGAATAGCTATTCCGAAAACGGCCAATGAAGGCGATGCCAAAACCAACAGTCAAATATCCCCATGCTTTCTAGTGACGTAACATATCACATATAAAACTTGCAGCTTGAGCAGACAGTTTAAAAACAGAGGATATGTTTCAAATCTTACCCAAATAGATCGGAGTTATTCTGGCGGGTCGCGTCACGTGACAGCACAAATTAAAAAAAAACAAAAAACGCTGGACGCAGGTGGGTTTGGAACGCTAAGGTACAGAACCCTTACCCTGGAGTAAGGTCGAGGAAATTTTGGAACACGGCCAGAGTATCAGGTCCATTTGGTTTTTCGTTCTGGTTTACACAGCATTCATTTCGCAGAATAAGACTCCTCGTAACGCGTTGAGAACAAGTTCTCCTGCCCAAACAACATCGGATGGATGTACGGATGCTAATAGCTGTATACTTTATAAAAAGCGGTAGCTTGCACCACCTAGCCGTAAACTATTCGTCACTAGTCGTCAAGTCGCCACCTAGTCGTCACTTTTTCAGTGCTGTCAGTACGGCATTTTGGTTTGAACAAAAAACGGTGGGAACCGAAATGATAAATTCAATAACTTAAAAAAATAATATATTGGACCTAATATTTGGGTTACTAGTTCAGCCGTATCTATTGAGGCGTTAAACCAGATGTGAGGCCAATCAATGAGCATCGCTGTTTCACCGGTCACGAGCACAGACGGTAGGGAATCATGAGGCCGATTGCCGTTTCCATGGTAGTGGACTTGGATGGGCACAGTACCGACGAGGAGTTACGTGATGCACTCTAAAGACTCGGTGAGCAATCGTACTACACACGCCAAGCTAAACTACTCTTTCATGAAAAACAATTTCTGAGCGGCGTGCGGTGCGAATGCTCATAGCGACGTAACTGCAGGACAAAAAGATGGCGAGACATGGTACAATGTAAGACTCTCGCAAAAAAGTGCGCGGTCCTGTTCTTTACGGGCACTTGACGTGCGTTGCAGGGTAAGTTACTTTTTATTATTGCCATTATTAATTCCATCATTATTCTATCAGGTCTATTAGGTCCATAACCTTTTGCACATCTCGCTGTCCCTTCCCATTTCGGTTAAGATGCCTGTTAAAAAGGTGATACGGGGCTACAGTAGAGCAGATTTCGTGTCAATAAACAGAAATCTGACCACTTTCTTGCAGTCGTATCAAATCTACTTTAAGCTAAGGAGTGTGAATGACAACTGGATTTTATATAAAAATAAATTGAATGACCTTATTCAGGCATTTGTACCTACTCTGCGGATCGGAAGTGATGGTCGCCAGCCCTGGTATAACAAAAGACTTAATTAAGTCACTTGGTAATAAGAAAAAACGACTCTTTCGCAGAGCGAGAATGACCAGCTGTTCAAGTATTTGGGAGAAGTATTATGCTTGCCTTAAGGATTATATCCATCTAATAAAAGCGTCAAAAAGAAAATATTTTAATCAGGACCTTCCAACTATCCTTCAGAACAACCCCAAAAAGTTTTGGAATATAATCACGTCAAAAAACAACAATGACATCATTCAACTTATCGATGAGGGTGGCAACCCAGTTGAGGAGAGAATGTGCTCCGAGGTAATGAATACCTTTTTCGCATCCATCTTTAGGGACGAGTGTCCTTTAAATGTGCCTGAGCTACCCGCTGTTCACTACGAGCTATGGCACCTATCAACGTTTCATCAGCCGGTATTGGCACTCTTATCGATGGGCTCAAGCTTTCATCATCCTCAGGGTCAGATAACATATCATCAAAGATTTTGAAAAATACTAAGATTGTATCTAGTGATATTTTGCAATCAGCCACTATCCGAAGGTTGCCTCCCATCCGATTGGAAAGTAGGTAGGATTGTTCCGGTCCACAAAAATGATGATCGCTCCTTGCCTTCTAACTATCGTCCCATTTCACTAACTTCCGTTCCATCTAAACTTCTTGAACATATCATTTATTCGCACATAATGTCGCATTTAGATTGCAATGACTTCTTCTACCACCACCAACATATGGCTTTCGCAAAGGTTACTCTTGTGAAACGCAACTTTTTGAATTTACGCATGACCTTCATTGCAGCCTTCAATCTCGCAACGAAACAGACGCAATATTTTTAGACTTCTCCAAGGCATTCGATCGTGTCCCACATATTCGTTTAATCTCAAAACGTTCTCGCCTTCATCTAGACCCCAAAGTCTTAACGTGGATACGTAATTTTCTTGACTCGCGAATGCAGTACAGTCTTAATTGGGTACGAATCTGATTTAATTAATGTCACGTCTGGCGTGCCCCAGGGCACGGTCCTTGGGCCTCTTCTTTTTCTAATATTTATTAATGACCTTCCAAATTCTATTTCTTCTCACATACGTATTTTTGCAGACGACTGTGTTCTATATCGCGAGATCACTTCACCTAATGACCGCAAACTCATCCAAAATGATCTAGATAATGTCTCTTAGTGGTGCAACAATTGGTTGATGCCACTAAATAAATATAAATGCAAATTAATCCACTTTTCTCGTAAAAGAGTCCCTTCCTCCTTCCAATATGTGCTGGGCGACGAGATCATCGAAGAAGTCGATAGGTATAAATATCTCGGTGTCCTACTAACTTCCGATATGACATGGATTTATCACATTAACACAATTTTTAAGGACGCAGCAAGGACCCTTGGCTACATTCCGGCGTGCCTGAATGCTGCTCCTCCAAAGCTTGGGAAACTTGCATACGAAACCTTCATTGGACCAAAATTGGAATATGCTTCTACAATATGGAATCCCCACTAAAATTACTTGATCACCCAACTTAATTGAAGCAATTCAAAACCGAGCAACCCACTACATTTTATCAAACTATGACTATAAAAACAGTGTCTCTGCTATGAAAACGAGCCTAAATTTATCAACTCTGGAGGTACGCCGCAAGGTTGCAGGTCTTTGCTTACTCTATAAACTTTCCCACTGTCATCCCACCGTTCGAAGCTCCTTCCTGAACACTCCTGCGCGGTCGTCCCGTCGCCTCAATAACTCCTACAATTTTTAACGTATATCGGGTTCCAGTAATGCCTTTAACAAATTATTTCTCCCACTCACAATTGTGGATTAGAACAATGTTCCAGAATCGCTCATTACAATAACTGACCCTGTGGTTTTCAAAAGTTCCATCATGTTGTATTTTTCCACACCAAATTAGGTTTTTCTAGCTACGTTGCATGAGTGTGTGTTGTTATGCATTTTTATGTTGTTGTTTTTTTCTTGTATAATTTCTTGTGTTGCCCCCTCCTTATGTAATGCCCTCGAACGAGGACCCTTAAGGATTAATAAATGAAATGAAATAAAGCGCACAATTGAATTCCCCTATTATGTGCCTTACTAAAATGGAATAGCAAGGAGAAACTACAAGGCTGTCCTTCGTTGGTAACTTCACACACTAATAAAAAAGTATACAAACTTTTATATATTAATAAAGGCGTTTCTTGGCCTGCCTGACTTGGCGCTTTATTTCGTCAAAGCAGAGCTTATCGACACACGTTTCCCAGATACTTCATGTCGAACGGCGTTTCATCGACACGGTTACGTTTTCTCAACAAGACATGTTCGCGTCAGGCTTGCATCTATGCACGACGCACGACGGCCACAACGACCTTGATCAGCACGCAAAATACAGATACAAATAAAAATGAAAAGATAAAATATAAGAATTTCCGCGTCAAACTAGGTCCTTGCGGTAGCCGTGACAAACCATCCGTATTTCCAAACTAAGTTGTCAGCGTGTACAATCGCGATCCGTATGAAGGTGAACACGCGATCGTCGGCCGTCTTGTACCGGCAGCGCCACGAAGCAATGCAGCAATGGCGGCGTGCACGCGCTTTACAAGAATCCGCACGGCCACCGCTTCATGCACTCTATCAGTGAGGAGCGATCGACGATCACGTGTTTACCTTCATACGGATCGTGACTGTTCTTGATGTTCTACGAGTACCCTTTGTGGAGTCAAAGCTTATCGTTGAAACCTGTTGGCAGTCGGCACAGGGATTCCTTTTGCTGGTTCAAAAATCACTGTCAATTGGTTGTGATCTCGTACAGTACAAATCTCCCTCGCAGTTATTGATGAAACCTCCTTACGCGCCACATATTATGGCCAGGGCGTCTCACTTATTAAGGGCATCTCGTTTCTCTGCTGAGGTTAACGCTTTGGCCGCATATGCAATTGGACTTTACCTTTTATGTTGCGAAAGATGAGCGCTCCGACGCCAAACGTTGACGCATCAGCTGCCAAGAAGATTACCTATAGTTTGGCAATACACCAAATTTATTTATTCTCACATAGCACATGACAGCATGGGACTGGGACGAAGTGAGCAAGATTCTTTATGGACGTTAGACGAGCTTTGATCCACGCGAGGCAAGCTCCATTGCCCAAGAAGCTGCTTTTTGAGCAGATTACTCAGCATTGCGCAACGATACGCTAACCGCGGCAAATACAATTTGCGTAATACTCGACCATGTCCAACAACGCCCGTAGGACATCACTTAAGCTTAGACGGCACTGGCCTCTTCGGTAGAGCTTCAACTTTTCTTTGAGGCGAACGTATTTTTTCCCCTGGCAAAATCTGACCCAAAAGACTCCACTTCTGGGCTCATACTCCCATTTTCCTTTTTTTCGTTGAAAACCATAGTTTTTGAGCCGTAGGAGTCCGAGCTCAAAGTTCTTGATGCGTCGAACGCACCGATGTCACCTACAAAGCGACGCTCCCTGCACTCTAAACAAAAAAAAGTCTGTGAGCTCACTTTCCTGGAGAGCAGGGAGACAGCCAATCATGGAGAGCAATGGAAGGATCCCAGCGATTCACGAAGCTCAGACTGCGATTGGATCTGAAAAATTCGATGTGCACAGGGACAATGGGCGACTGTGACGTCGTGCCCACTGCCCTTCCGACATCGAGTTTTTTTTTAATGCGTGAAATGTTTTGTAAACGGAACCCCCCAATCCCAAAACTCTCTCCGTTCGTCCGTCCGAGCATTTCCCGCCGAATTTAGCGAGGAAATTGACGTCACGTGACCTATACACCAAATCAGTTTCCCCGCTACATTTAGCGGGAAAATTGATGTCACGTGATCTGAAGTCACGAGGCCTGCAAATCAATGCAGTTTTTCCGCTCAATTTAGCGAAAAAATGACGTCACGTGACGTTTGCACCAATTCAGTTTCACCGCTTAATTTCGCGAGGAAATTGATGTCGCGGGGGACCTGACGTCACAAGACCGGTACATCAATTCAGCGCCTCCGCTAAATTTAGCGGGAAAACTGCTGTCACGTGACCTATTGCAACAATTTAGTTTCCCAGAAAAATTGACGTCACGTGGCCATTGTACCATGTCAGTATCCCTGTTTAATTTAGCGGGAAAATAATAAAAAATATATAGGTTTTTCACTCTCCGAAACGACTGTTTAATGCCTTCTAAACAAATTGAAACGACCGTTTCTTAAATGCAGCATTTCATACATTGTACGACTTTCAAAATAATGGTCGCTGTCAATTTTTTCTTTTTCAAATCGTATTTTGAGTTTTATTCTTCGCCAGTAGTATTCGCTGTGATTGACTGTCCCGAGTTCTGCAAGGATTCGAACTCACATACATTTTTATTGGCGACGAGATGTTTTGCTGGCGCCACCTCGCGGGCGCCCTCCTATGACAGAGCTGGTAGGATCCGGGCAGACGACGAGCAATGTCAAAGAACGGAGTGGCTATGCCAGTTCGCATCTATGCCGATTAAAAACCGATTATTTATTAAAGAAACTCGCATGACGTTTTTTGTGCGCGATCTTTGTAATTAATAACAGCCCCTCGAAGTCAATTTTTATATATATGACAAAATTAACTTTAAAATGTTCAAACTCAAGCCTGGAGCTTCACATTACAGCTTGCGCGGCGTGCGTCAGGGCTATACACGAACTCATCTCTGTGACGTCACGGCGCGGTGGTGGCGCGTCGGTCGCACTTCCGGTCTGGGGCTGTGGGCAGAAGTCCCCATGCCAGACGTGTATTCCTGCGTTGTTTTGAAAGGAACCAGACAAAAACCTGCCTTCTCGTCCAAACGCCGCGACTGGGGCCGTACCAAAAGTGTCGAGAAAGGTTTGAAGGTCAGTTTTCACGTGCTCGGATCGTCCGAGAATTTGGATATGTGCCGTGAAAAGGAAAAAGCAGATGCCGTCGGACAACGATTGCTTGGGCGGGAAGCACTTTGGGTTGAATTCATGGACACTTGTGGTGATCAGATTTATTTGTTTTGTTCCAACATGAACGCCAGAAAACCGTCAAGTTGTGCGGACCACCTGCGGACTACGTTCAGTGCGTCTTCAAGTTCAAACAGCCGCCTGATTGTCCGAACTGTCGTCTGCTCTTTCAAAAGTTTCTGCTTGTCGTCTGCTCTCTTTGACGACGCCGGTCCGTAGACCAAATGTTGGCCCGGTACTTGCGATAAGAAGTAAGTGCAGGCCTCAAAAGACTTAAATTTGAAGGTTGGTAAGCAAGCTCGATCTAAACAGTAGATACAAGGAGATGTTGATCATTGTTCCCAGTGACCATCACCGACCTGTTATGCCTAATTCAGTTGGTCCGATTCAGCTTGCGATTGTCAGTATCGACGTCGACCATCTCAGCTACGGTTCACGCTTTTGCAGCCCGAGCGGCGTCGCGACTGAAAATTCCGAGCGAAATCTCATCATGCGAATCAGGCTTTAGCGTACATTCTGCGGCGTCCACGCGGAATGAATCGCCACATGTCACATTATTCACGCAAAGCTTTGCGGTGTAACGAGCCTCGGTAATTTCGCTGACGCCGCTCAAGATAGTCAGACATCGCCAGGAAGACGTAGAACCAACAATTTGAACGCAAAAAAGGGCAGGGGAACTCACACTGACGCCGACAACATTGCATTTCAATGGTGTGTTTATGGGCGACGGCGAGCTTGTTGCCCACACCCCCATCGCGCATGCGCGGCGCCGGTGGCGTCCGCTAGGGGCGCATCGGGCGCTCCGGTTTGTTTGTAAACATGAGTTGGCGTATTCACAGCCTCTGGTTTTTGTCTGTGGAGGCTGCTATAGAAAACGGATTTGCATTCACCAGAATAAATGACGTGCTGTCTTAGCTGTGCACGCACGCACAGTTGTGCTGCAAAGCGCTGCACACTTGTTTTAGCTACATTAAGCCTGCCGATACCGACGCTTCTATCCAAGCGTGACTCGACAGTTGCTGACGAGCAAATAAATGCTTGTCAGCAACTGACGCTTAGCTCCTCCCGCGTCGAATACGTGGCAAAGAGGTTTGTCACTTTGCGACTTCTGTTCGAAAGAAAAGTGGCCATTTCCATAAATTCTTAAATTGTCGGACATGGCTCGGCAAATTTAGGCGATGGATTAATTTGTTCGTTCTATCCAATTTTTTCTAAGCACTACTTACAAATGTAAAATCGCTCACTGAGAACCGCGTCACGCATTATGCGCAGTTGGGTCCGCAAAATTAAACATACAAACACTAGTAATTCATAGCAGGTGTATACGTTTTTTTTTTTTTCTGGGGGGGGGGGGGGGGGGGGGGACGCTGAAGTGCCACCGACTTACAAGATTTAGGACTTCGGTCGCGAGGGGGTGCCGCATGTTTCGTGTCGACCGGGTGAATAAGCAGCGACTTAATTGAAACGGCTCCGGAAGCCAGCCACCGCCTCTAATCCTTTTGAGAAAATGTTTGTTTACTGATTTTCCAAATTCAAAAAGGAATCAGCTTGGAACTAATAAGAGATCACCACTCACAGAACACATTGGAACTAACAGGATACAGGGAGTCGCTTTCACCGAAGTGTTTACTACACACGCGAGAGGTTCTCGAATTTTGCTTTCCTATTTTAATTTGATGAGACATTCCTTTCTCAGTTTAATTCTGTCCGATCATAATAAAAAATACACCCTATTTGCCGTGGTAGATGTCGTAGATGAATAAAGCGCTGGATATTGCATTTTCATCATCCAGCTTTTTGTACTGGTGTAGAGAACAGCACACCACCCTCCAAACGCTTCGACACCTCAGCGCCAAAAGTGTTTGTTAGCACGGTTTCAAGCTTTGGTAAAATGTCCTACAAATATGTCTTCGCCAAATAAACACAACGCGTGAAACAGCCTTTGCCGCGCGTTACCCAAACAGCGCATGAAGCGAGCTGACGAGTCGAGGGATCCGAGATCTGAGCGGTCTGTCCCAGTCCCAGTCTGTCCTACGCGTGACGTCACAAACAATGATGATGATAGCTAGAGAAGTTCCCCCTGTAGTTCGCGCACGCCGCCAATAGAGCGTAGACACACCCTCTATCGCTGTTCGTCGATGACCGAGATACCGCTAGCCGCACAAGCAGTGATTTAGAACCCCCACCTACAAATTTCCAACAAAAAGTACACAAGCCTCTGGTGTACGTTTTCATGAAGCCCATTTCAGAAATGTGTCCACACCACGCAGTTATGCAAATCCCTTCGCACGAGGCCGTGCCATTCTCTCTACACGCCCTTTCACTAAAATACTCTTCCTCGACGCTTCCCTTCCTAGTGCGGGACAACCTGTACCTTCACCGGTATTCTCACTGCCCTGGTGAGGAAGACGGGCCCCAATTGTCTTTCACAGTTTCTGATTTGTTCCTCTTCTTTGTCATGGGTTCCCTGTGCGCTGTTTTTCGCCACGTTATGTCATCTCTCCCCGATCACTCGAATGTATCGCATTGATGCTTTTCGCCCAAACTTCAACGTGGACATGTACCCTGCAAAGCTGCAATAACGGTTCAGCGTTATTTTTTTAACGGCTTTCTTTAAAGGCAACGGTGGCTATTCGCGTCTCCAGCTCGTTGCTCGCCCTCCTACGGCGGAAACGGGAATTAAGCGCTCTAGTGAGGGTCCCCCTAGAGCCACTAAATGAGCTGCGCTTAGAGTATCGGCACTCCGTTCCCCGACATTGTTGTGGGCGCCGCCATATTAGGGCTTGTGCAGAACAGACGCAACTGCAGATCGTCATGATTCAAAAGTGTGACTTCCTCAGCATTCGATTCGGTGTTAGGAAGCTCATGTAATATTGCTTTTCTCTGCCGCGGACTGTTCAAACATTTGTGGAGGACGGAAAAGCGTTTCCTGTGATTTCAGATAAAGCTTCAGATAAATGGCAACCATGATTTTAAGTCACATATGGCCAAGTGTCGTTACTCTGGAGCGTAGCTTATTTAGTGGCACTAGGTCCCCCGATTCTCCTGCTCAACGGGCACGGCGGAACTGCGCGCGATCATGGCTCGCGAAATGTCGTTTCCGAACGCAAACACTCTTCACTGTCCCAACGGAGTGCTGCAGCCGGTATGGGATTGTACCTTATTAGAGAGTTTTAGTACTGGGTATAGGAGCAAACGCAAGCGCTGTGCGTTTGCGTTAGAGTTGCGTGTTCCACGTTGCGCTTGCGCGTCATCGCCGTGCGCCAATCCAAGACCGCAATTTTGGGCTCCGCGCACGCGCAGTGTGGAAAACGCAACGCTAACGCAAACACGCAGCGCTTGCGTTCGCTCGTATACGCAGTACTAAAACTCACTACTGTTTCACCGGTTTCCAACGCCAACGAAACGTGATGCAGTGAGCAGACGTGAAAGCAGGTAGGCGTTCCTTCGAACTGGAAAGGCTGAGATCGGCAAAACGACGGCGCGTAAAAATGAAAATAACTAAATGTTATAAAAAAATTGGCAAAAAAAATTAATTACTTTTTTTTTTTGAAAGGGGGGGGGGGGGCATTCGATCTGGAAGAAGATTGGCGGCGACTTTGATAGCACCATATATGCTTTACCCACAATTAATGCAAATTTGCATAGATTTCTCACATTGCTACAATGCTTTCATTGATTTTAGACTATTTTTATTTTATAACTTGGTAATTAAAAATGCTGCAATTGGCACCAGTGATGATAATTAGCACACTTATGAATGTCATACTTGTTCGCGCGTTTGAATGTAGATCATAAGCAACAAATTATATAAGTGTTTGAAGAATTGGTATTAAAATATCTTAATTTTAATATTATTATTAATACACATCGCTGCAGTGTATGCCCCTAATTAATGCCACGATAACAAAAATACGCCATTTAACAATTAATAATAGTCTTTCCAGGAAGGTATCATTCTGTTTTCTTTTTAGCATATGAAAAACTCTGACATCGTTATCAAGATACACAATCGGTCAAATACTGGATGCAGTATAAAGACCGTATGCGTCGCGCATTGCTCACACTTCAGCTTTCTGATTCGGATTCCCTCTTTGGGTTTTTGTAGTGAGGACAGAGTTTTTTTAATTTATACGATTTGTGAACATATTGTAAAAATTGAATTTATTCTGTTATTCTTGTGCTGGGAATAATGTTAGAGCAATTAATCATCTAACTACCCAAAAACCCATTAAAAGGCTCGCAGTTCATTATTTCACATGACAATTATCTGAGCGAAAAAAGGCAGCGAGAACGCACAAGTATCGGCACTGATTTTCTCAAGAAAAAAAAAACACAATATTCTGTCACCTCCAAGGTGTATGAAAGGCCCTGACTTTAAAGGGACACTGAAATCTCCAAAATATTTGAAGTGCTTGAATCGAACACGTATGTCACAAAATAAAGTGTCCGCGAACAACTTCTTTAACTAAATAATTGCAATGTGAAACACATCTGGATTTATGAAAGAATCCTTAAATTGAGATCTATACCGAGAAATTAGATCCTAAATAGAGGTTTGTTTCGGTTTCGCTCCAGAATTAAAACGTGCATCCTGGCGTAAATATTAGGCTAAGCTCCGTTTTTGTTTTCATGATAAAGAGGTGACCTGCCCTCATAACAGCCTAGCTTCCTCGTATTACCAGTAATAATTTGTGTCCCTCAGTGAAACCAAAACACTAGACAGGCTCAGCAGCGGCACGCACCTCCGACCCTTACTATACCCGCCATTTTGAAAAACGAGAGGCGCCCCCTATAGTAAATTGGAGTCGCGAATAGAGAATCGCGACGGGCGGCAAAAAACGTTTCCCCCATATCTCAAAATAAAGGCCCGTTCACACACTCGCAACCGATTAGGACAGACCGAGACAAGACTGGTTTTTAAGCTGCTTGCGACGGCATAGGACCGAATGGGCTGCTACGCAGCAGGTCCTAAGCCGCCCCAAGAGGCGTAGAAAACAGTCTTGTCTCGGCCCGTCCTACCCGGTTGCAAGTGTGTGAACGGGCCTTTGCATTTTCCTGGGCTTTCTGTTTTGTTTTGTTTTCCTCCTAAATCGTGTTACTATACTTTGTTTCACCTTATGTTCAGACGCAGCCGACGTTACGAACTGATGGGACGAATCAGGCAGCGTCAAAAGGGTACCATCCTGGTGTTCGTCATGTTTCTGTACATGTTCTATTATCACTGAACCTATCATAAACAGAAAAGGTCCAGTGACTTAAGCCCAGTTCACACAGTTGCGTTTGACTGCGTTTGACTGAGTTCCGGCTGCGAGACACCAGGACATCCCTGCTGCTTATATCGCGTGCCAAGAAGATTCCTTGAATTGGATTCCACGCTTCATGCGAAGCACAGATGTGCCGGTGACTCGCTTTCGGCTCTCACCGCAACGCAGTCAAACGCACTCAAACGCAAGTGTCTGAACCGGCCTTTAAGGGGTATTCACACGAGGGAGAAATCCCGGGGATTTCTCCCTCGTGTGGATTTGTTCCATTACCTCGTAGCGTTGGCTGCGTCTGAACTTGTGCTGAAACCCGAAATTTTAGAGCGGGAAAATGATTGGCGACAAGACGTTAGTATGGCTCACTATAAATAACACTGACCAAGGCCGTGGTTAACGTCTCCAAATAATATAGGCGAACAAAGCTGCAAGCTTTATCGACGATGTAAAACGAGAAGATGTTCTGTGGATGTAAAGTCGCGTCAGACATGCAGTGGAATGCGATGTAAGCTGGAATTGGCGAACGGCGAGCAGGCAGTACACTGGCCGCGCGATACAATCTCTATCGTGCGCTGGGCAGTGTAGACAGGTATCACCAGACCTGTAATCAATTACATTTTGTTCTAAGTTTTTAACGCTTCAATTACTTTTTTTTGCGGTAACGTTCGCTGTAATTCAATTGCTTTTTTTTCTGTCATCAATTACAAAAGATTAATTATACGTTTCCGAAAGAGCTAAAATTATTGAGTTGAGTTTTTTTTTTTTTTTTACGTAAAAAATCGCTCTGATTGCCCGTGCTCACTCGGCCATGTTGCACCACTGTTGGACACTTTTTTTTTACCCCTAAACAACTAAAAAATTATACCAAGATACCAGAAGGATTAAAATGTCAACGCGCTCAGCGGCGTTTTGACTGTCGAACTGTCGAGAGCGCCTCGTTTCTCTGTGTACGGAAATCCAGAGAATCCGTCCACTGACGATGTATTTTTTTTTTAATTACACGATTCTACTTTTCGCCCTTAATCGTAATCCACAGTGAGACCTCGATCAAGGGCTCACTTCCCAATTGTGTGTCCTTTTCATCGCATCTGACACATCGGACGGCCCTGTACCGCCACCGTTTCAATGAGCGTACACAAGTGCAGACGTCCGAAGTCTTTACGCCGATCCGTCATGCTGCGCCATATTTCTACAGCAATCACCTGTCATATTCGCAACTCCAACGCCCTATAGGTTGCGGGGCGGTAGTTCCAAGATGGCGGAAGAGACGGGGATAGATTTTCCAGGATATTCCGTGCGCCTGATCGCTGACGCTGTTCAGCGCGCTAAAAATGAGTTATTTGTCAACAAATGCGAAGCGATTAGAGAGGGATCATATTACAGGTGACGGAGATGCCGATGCACGTTAGGAAAACGAGCATGCTGTTATTTAAAAGTTGCAGAAACCTCAAATTGCGAAGCTTTGTGGTGAGCGAGCGCGTTTTGGGCACCGGCCACGTTACTGTTTGTGGCAGAATATTTTTGAGGGTGATGAAGATATGTTTGCGTTTTGCCTGGCCATCTGTGCTCTAAAACGAGAGCCGCGCACGGTGACCGTCAAGCTTCGGAAGAGCAGCGTTCACAGTATTGGTGTCTTCGCGTCACAGCCTCACAACTCGGTGCTCACCGTCTCGGTTTTAGTGTATTACAACACGTAATCAAACTGCTCTATAGTTATTGATAAAAAGTTTGTCACCACAGGCTACCGTGCGGTGTAGCATTACAACCGCAAGCTCGCGCTGCGCCTTTAAAGCACAATTTTCAGTGCGCGCCAAAAGCGTTGCCGTGCTCATCACTCTAAAAACAAAAAAAAAAAATGTTGTAGTCCTTACACCCCTTGTTACATATACGAAACTTCAAAACTTCAGTTCGCCGTGCAGCCCTCTGACATCAAACTGACGGCCCCAACGTTTACGAGAGGCTTGATGACGGCGCAATATAAGATATTAAACAGCTAAAGTACGCATCAAGGAGTACCGAAAAAAAAAAAAAATCCAGGTTTTGCAGCAGGCCAAGAAAACCCCGATTACTTTTTTTTTTACGGTCATTTACACTTACTTAAGCTATTTTAATAAGTAGCACAACTCGGCTATCAAGCCGCTCGTGAAAGTTGGTAGCGCCGGTTGAACGGCAGTGCGCTGTACGTCCAACTGAAGTTCAGGGGTGTCGAACGCTATGCAAAAACTGCCTATTAACAGAATCGGCTTGTTTAGGGGTTTTATTTATTGCTCTATCAAAAATAAATATTTTAATATATCACACATTTTTTGTATCATGTTATTTGCAACATTGCGGTTCCTCTGGCCAAAACGGCGCGTTCTAAGCTCTCCTCACGAACGGCTGGCGAGTGCAGCAGAGTGATAATATTAAAGGTGTTCATATTACTGAGGCATGATTAGATCAGCCTTCTACACTCGATACCGACGTCTGTAAGCGCGACAGCAGTAGAGAGAAATCTCGCACTGCACAACTCAGGGATCTTGGGATGATCCCCGAGTTGTGCAGGATCAGGATGAGCATCGTACCGGTGCGCGACCGTCTCATCACTACTGCGTGACGTACGTTAACGACAGCAGGTCAGCAGTCGTACCGCGTTGAACAAATCACTCATCTACAGCGGAGACCCATCTAACCTCCCGCTGTCTAAAAATTGTTGATACACCAAATGTATTTTTTTTTTAATTACACGATTCTACTTTTCGCCCTTAATCGTAATCCACAGTGAGACCTCGATCAAGGGCTCACTTCCCAATTGTGTGTCCTTTTCATCGCATCTGACACATCGGACGGCCCTGTACCGCCACCGTTTCAATGAGCGTACACAAGTGCAGACGTCCGAAGTCTTTACGCCGATTCCGTCCTGCTGAGGCAGATTCGGCAGCAATCGAGCTTGCGAATAGGCAAACATGCATGAAACTGATACCCCAGGGCGTGCGACTCTCGAGCATCTGATTATCATTCTGCGGCCCACAATGTTGCGGCAGTAGCCGATAAAAATGCCCAAGAACCAACCACAAAGCGAAAACAACGTAATAAGCCAGGTCCCGCCTTCCTCGAGCGGTCAGTGATGATGGTTGGCAAACGTGAACGCGCTCAAGCGCCCCCGACGAAGACGCAGTGCGACTCCCAAAACGCTCGATCGGGTTTACCTACCATGCGGACGAGAGATGTCATCCTGCAGCCGGAACTCAGTCCACCGCGACGGATCCCCGACCACACATCAGTCAGCCGGCGCCATGACTCGTTTCCACGAGTGCAGCCCGAACGTGCCCGCACCGTCTTCTAGCGCACGCACGCACGTCGACGAATAGTCCACGAGGCGTAGTCCTCCGGGAAGCGCCCCGCGAAACGGGCGGAGGAGTAGCAAGCGGGACGGCGGTGCACGTCCCGAGAAGAGTCTCTTGGCGAGGACAGGAGGGACTCCACCCCGCGCGACGCGCTGAAGACCCGGTCCGGTAGGAGGAGGTGCCGCCGCGCCGGCGAGGTCACGGTCGCACCGTCGTCGTCTTCGGGAGAGGGGGGCGCCCGCAGGCACCGCTGCGTCGGTGACCTGCATTGGGGGCTCGCACTTCCGCCTCCGATACGCGCTCCGTTTCACCGTACGGCGGACCACCGAGGACGCTCTACGAGCCATCCGAGTCGGCTCCATGACTTGTGTGTGGCGTGACCTTCGGTGAGGGATCGCGTGGTCACGTGATGCGTTGGCGGCGCCAGATTGGCTGGGATGACTCGTAGCATCCGATGCGGTTCATCGTGAAGTGCCACCCGAGGAATCCCAGACGCGCGTGCACAGTGACACGCTGACTCCTCGTGGAACGACGGGTGCTCGCCCGCGCGAAGAGCACCGACCGGCCCGGCTGGGGAAAGTCGACAACGTCGGTGACGTCGGCGGACCGTTACCAACGTTTCGCCGACGTCGGAACGACATTGGCAGAAAATGTCCCGACAAAAGGACGCGACACGACGTGGCCACGGCATCCGCAATGTTGACCTCCGGGCGTTTCGTTTCGGAACTGCTAAAAATAGACGTCCTCGTGTGACGACTTCGTTAAACTTGGCATCAACTTTTCTCTTCGACGTCGGCAAGGTTAGTGTAGTTTCGACGGTGCTCCGGCGCTGTCAAAGCTATATACGACGGTTACTTGCTAAGTCATGGCAACTAAAGTGTTTCGGACAAATACGTTGCACTAAAGAATTTATAACGATATACATCTTCCGAGAGACAATACAGTACACATACTAAAGTGTGCAAATCCATTGGTCCTCTCCATAAAAACTGTTACATCTTGAGCGTAAAATTGCTTATGCGGTCTATGAAATGACATTTAGTTGGGCTAAAAATAAATCCCCTAAATAAAACTACTATACTAACCCAAAAAAGGGGTCTTCCGTATTCACACATTCAACCTAACCGGAGATGACGGACGACAAAGGGGGCAGGAACAAACACACGTCTCAAACTCAGCTGCTTTTGAGACGTGTGAGTTTGTCCCTTGTCCTCTTTGTCGTCCACGTGCAACATTAACCAGCTCGCTTGTTTATTAACCTCTTCTATGTTCGTATTGTTCGGAATGCTTTTTTCTTGCATTCTTCTGCGGAACTTTTAGAGACCTTAACGTCATTTCTATTGACAAATTGGTAGACAAAAGGCATTTTTTGCCTTAATGAGGCCTCTATCCCCTTTAGTTTACGGTAAGTACACATTGATAAGAAAAAAATAGATACATACAAGGGAAAAAAACTGACACATTCAGGCGTTATTGATCAATTTACACACTTCTCTAAATAATAAACAATAAATGCTAAAACATACCCAACAAAAAGTAACTGTACCTGCTTTGCATCTCTAAGAAACACCGGACACAAAATGATTAATTGCACAGTCACTGGAGAAAAAAATAATGTCGTCATATTCAAAAGATGATTTCTAAATTCACAATAAATATTGATTTATCATTGAGGCATCAAAACACTGGGATAATCATTGAGGCACAAGAAAAACTGTTTAAATACGCTGGCAAAAAAAAAAAGTATTAGTGCAGTCACTAAAACATATGCTCAGTGTAAATTTTGGAAATCACAAGAGTTGGGAATTCTGCTTCCCAAGACATATTTTCTTCTTAATGAGCGTGTTTTTTTTTTGGTTTTTAATTTCTTCCTTGCGAATTTTGAAATGATTACAAAATAGTCATCAGAATATTTAGCAGCGCAAGTGTTCATAATTTATTTTGTTTTCCGTGACTGGTTCTTACCTTCGGCGTTTTTCGTTTCATATTTCTTAATTCACAGTGTTGTGTAGTAACTTCATCAATTTGATAAAGCTTTTGTTTGTATGCATAAGTTCGGACTTCGAAGTAATAAATCTGGTCTGCCCTAAGTAATTCGTGCTTCTTTTAAAATATGAACTTCTTTGAAAATCGCGAACATTACCATGCTTACAACGACAATTTGGATTAGCTGTTCATGATACCTAAAAGAAGCGCCACAAATGGACAAGGACGAAAGAAGGTGGCGCCCTGTTTCGTCCACCTTCTTCTGTCCTTGTCTATTTAGGCACTTTTGAAAATATTGCCACGATGGTTTTTAGAAATGCTCACCATCCTCTTCTGGAGCATAATTTATTTTAGTTTGTCATCGGGGTTGTTCCGGCGAAAAGAATTCAATAGCAAAGTTTTGAGCAAAACAGTGAACAATATAGGCTTTTTTAAACCAGTTGGGTATTAAATTTGATATTCTGTATATACAACCGACCGATTTCAATAAATCTCTTTTAGTTTAATCACATGAGTTCACTGCTCATTAAAGTAAACCCCAAGGAACTTAATTCTGCCCTCGTGCCTGATATATGACGATATTATCAAACTGCGGTTGTATTGGGGTGTTATTTCGCTTAATTATGGGGCTAACTAAAATATTTTTGCTTTTTCCACATTAAGTTGACGTGAATATCTTTCGAGCCCGTTTGAGAGTTTTACTATGCTATTTGCCTGCAGCTGTAGAGTCGTTTTTGCGCTGCCGTTGAAGAAAACGTTTGTGTCATCAGCGTACTTCACCATATGTGAACAATTTGGATTTTTTGTAATGCCATTTATATACCCTATAAGAAATAAAAGAGTGGAATTAATATGGAACTTGAAAGCACAACATGCTTTACTTTCAATGTCTGGAAACTCTTTTTATTAATATAAACAAGCTGCTGTCTGTTACATAGGTACGACTTAGAATTAGCTGCTACCACACATCACGAAAACACATCACGAAAACACATCACGAAAAAGACCAAGCGGAATGTTTTCTATGTTGCTTAAAGGTTCTGCCTTTATATTTATGAGAGTTAATTCCTTAGATTTTCTTAAATCCACATGGAATTCGGTTATTAATTTGTATTTAGTGAAAACAAAAAGGTTTGAAATTTAATGTTTAGTGGGCATTTCATTGGGATTTTGCGTTTATTACGCCTCCATGTATTTTTGAAAAGACTGGTAAAATCGATATTAGTCGATAGTTTTCTCGATAATTTGTATCCCCCCCTTTTTATATCGAGTTATCCTTTACAATTCTGAAATCCTCTCGATATATCCCAGTCGGCAGCATATTTGTAATTTTCTGTGATAATTGATTGGTCTTATTATAGTTTATACTGTTTTAATTGGGGAATTGCTTTATTTCGTCAAATTTAGTTGCTACGTTTGTCTCAATGTTTTTGATCGAACCTTTTATTTTATTTGGGAACGTAGGTTCAAGCATTACAGAGTTTGACATATTTGCTACCTTATTTATAACACCAATTTCACTGTAGGCTTTCCACTGTCTTGGTACACCACCCTTTATAAACGACCATTCATAATATTTGCAGGTTCCACACGGGTTATATTTTTTAGGCAACTGTTTTCTCACGTACACCTTAAGGACACATTCTTTTCGTTAAGCTATTTACCATCTCCCACAGTTTCTTAGTGTCATTAAAATTACCTTCAAATTTGCGTTGAAAGTATTTTAGATTTTGCTTTTTAACGTCACAGCTGAAATTATTTATCTTTTTTTAATTAAAATAGCAAATGTTTTCCATCAGATCTTACATATATTTGGTATTATTATCCTTTCGTAAAGTTCATCATCCAGTCATGGCTTTCAGAATTTTCGTTTCGTCTTCCTTGATTCTACAATTGGAAAGGCACAGTCGTAAGTTCTTCGATATTCTTATAGACATACGGTAAGCGTTATCTGCATTCTCTTTCAGATAGACGTTTGACAAATGAATGCATTCAACAAGTTGTTAAAAAGTAGAGTTTCGTCATTTATTTCGCAAAAGCTGTATAACTTACTGAGTTGTTTTGTTGCATGTTGTTTGGAATCGGGACTACGGGACCGGGACACGGCTCAAGCAGAAAATGGGCAATTGGTCGCTTATATCCTCACTCAAGAGCCTGCAGAGGAAAGTTCGGTAATGTTTATATTGTTACACACACATTTATACGTGTGGAGTTTTCACTGGGTTATAATTGTAGGGAGCATTATAACATTTGAACTCGTGCAAGACAACACTACCCCGTTGAAATCTGTTGTGTAAGAGTCATTTCCTGTTATGCTAACGTTTATATCTCCCATAATCAAGATCGGTAAATTTGTTAAAGAAATTAAATGTAGCATTGTCAAAGAAATCAAAAGAAGCAGTCTTGTTTCCTATTGGTGGCCTAATCCTATACATTGCTATAAGAACCTTTTCTTTTCTTTTTTCTTTTTTTTTATGCGAAAAGCCAGGCACTTCACATGTGCATGGAGTAAAGACTGTTCCTCGTCTTCCTGCTTCTGATTTATATTTGCACAGCTGTAATTATAAAAAAAAGATAGTGGTGCCTAATTTTCAAACAACCATGTTTCAGTGAACAAATGTGCATCGAGGAGCAAACAATGAGAATAAAAAAATAATTAAAAGGTTTACAGAGCGCGAACATAGCGAGGACAAGAAGACAGGAAGACAACAAAACAGGCGCTCTTGGGTTTGAGCCAGTTGGTCCATATTAATTAAAAGGTTTATTAGCGCCTGTCCTGTTGTCTTCGTGTCTTGTCCTCGTTTTGTTTGTGCTTTTTAACCTTTTAATTAATATGGACCAACTAGCCCAATAGCCCAAACTCAAATTTTAATTTAAAAAGATATTAAGATCGTCTTGTGTTATTACTTTTACTTCTAGTAGGGGGCTAGCGCACACCAGCTCGGAGCACGTGGAGCGAAAGCTCGCGCTGCAGAACCCAGGGATCCTGGGTTCAATCCCCACCCCTGGCCGTTTCGACCTGGATTAGTATCGTACCGGCGTGTGGTCGTGTATTACTACTGCGTTAAAGACCCCAGGCGAGCGGTTGTACTGCACTGGCTAAATTGCTAAATGAAACAATATCGGGTTGGAATGACCACGAATCTGCAGAGGCGTACTGGTCCTAGTCTGGCCCAAGTATACTCGCACAGACCGCCACTAATTCAGAAGCTTGTTTGTCGCGGTGAACTTGCGAGGATAAAAAAAGGGACTATTTCTTTCAGTCTTGCCTAACGACAATTGAGCACGGCTCGTGGATTGGACCCGAGAACTGCATGCGGACTCGACTTCGGCTCGTAATAAATCAATGCCTCGGCGGATACTCAGGTAGTGGCCCGTGTCCAAACACTGCGATGATGAAAATAGCCGAACTCTAACAAGGCCTGGAGCTCAGCACGCGTTTTCTACTCTGCCAAACCCAGCGCGTGGCTATGATTAACCTTGGCAGCATAGGATTGACACTGTCATGATTCTAAGAAATGACATAAAATAGAACTGAAGGGGCAAGACGGAAGAAGATGAAGCCACGTGAGACAACGATGTGAGAAGGGGAAGAAAAAGAAACAGGATGGCGACGCAGGGGTAATCGAAGACTGAGACCGGGAGGAAGCGGCGGATGGGGTCCATGGCTACGCTCCAGGACGCGCCCGACCCTTGCTGTGCACAAGCTGTCGCGGCGAGAGTTACACACTCCCCTTCAGACGCCTAGGAGACAAGAGCCTTCGCTGCCTTTGGCAACTCGCTTCGGTTTGTCGGCGCAACGAACTCAAACTGTAAGGCCTGCTCCAAACAGCTTCATTTCTTGGAACTGTAGATGTGCTTAAGCGTGTGTGTATTATTTCCCCTTTTACTGTGTACATACTCCTTTGCTTTCTGTTATATCTTCGTCTTCCTTTTGTAAATATAATGGCTTGTAAATCATTCGCTTTCGGCCTCGCCTCTATCGCATTCGCAACGTCTCCGGCCGAACCGTGACAGACACCAGGGTACGCGGCCGCTTGTTTTGGCCTTTTGGCCCGGAATTGAGGGGATAAACGTTGCTTATGTTTATCATTTTTTTTTTTTTTTTTTTTGGGGGGGGGGGGGGGCGGTAGTTACAAGATGGCGAAGCAGACGGGGATATATTTTTCATGTGCCCGCTCGCTGACCCTAGACTTTCTTTCTTTCTTTCTTTATTTGTTTTCCTTCGGGCAGAGCCCGAAAGAAGGGCCGGTGCAAAAGGCTAAAAAAGCCTGACGTGGCACCGGCCCCTTACAGTCCATACATAAAAAATAACATGGGAATGTAATTCATCTAACAAAATAGTACATGATAAAAACCTTTACAGAACTAAGACACACATTCATAACACAAATGCAACAATAAAAGCAACGATAAAAACCACGTATATAAAGATACAAATGCGTACAGAATGCAAAAAAAAAAAACGAGAATAGAGATTATTATCAACATAAAACCAAGTTTTATGTTGAAAGAAAAATAAATTCCGTGTGCTTAAATTAATTTATTTGGATGCAAATTCGAAACGGTCAGGGCAGGAGCGTATCACAGATGACGGAGATGTTTTTGTGCGTTAGCAAAACGTGCATGTGTTTTTTTTTTTGTCTTTTTTTTAGGTTGCTGCAACATTGCATAATTTGTGAGGGTGTCTGGAGGTCGAGCGCGTTTTTGGCGCCAGTCACACCATTGAATGTGGCAACATATACAATGCAATACAATAAGCTTTATTTTTCCAAAAGTACTGGAGGGGTCCCCAGTACTGTTGAGGCTGGTGAAAATATCGTGGTGTTTGCAATGTGCCTGGTCACCAGTGCTCTAAAACGTGAGCCATGCGGGATGAACGTCAAGCTCCGGTACAGCAGCGTTCACAGTAGTGATGTCTTTCTGTCAGAGGTTCACAGCTGACTACACACCGTCGCGGTTTTAGTGCATTGCAACACGTGATCAACCTGCGCCATGGTTACTATTTATTTATTTATTTATTTATTGAAATACCTTAAAGGTCCTTCTGGGAAGGACATTACATAAGGGGGGGATAAGTACATCATATATGAAACACACAAAAAATAATAAAATAAAAACATGCACAGCAGTGCAAACATACAAGAAATCATAAATCAAGCAACAAAAAATAAAATCTTGCACAGTAGTGCAAACATACAAGAAATCGTACATCATGCAGTACCTAAATGGCTGCTGATAAGAGAACGAAAACTATCAGGGTTAGTCTCGGTGACGATGCGCTCTGTTAGATCATTCCACCACACTGCTGTTTTGGGAAAGAAGGAATACAAAAAAGAAGAAGTGTGGCAGGTTAATCTTACATGAGTGATTAAGACGAGGTGTAATGAAATGCGACTGTGTTAGGGAGCCTTGGCTGAGAGATGGTGCATAGTAAATGCGATGAAAAAGGCATAAGCAAGAAAGCTTGCGTCTTAAGGCCAGTTCTGGAAGTCGGCTTTCTGTTTTAATAAGGTTACGCTGGAATGTCGAGAATACTCATAAACCCGAACCCGAACCGAACCGATAAATATTTCAGTTCATACTATGCGTACTGTGTAACTCCTGGTAGCACAGGACAACTTAGTAGGGCTCAATGACAGTTGGACGATGCCAACGATCGGTGGCTCAGTGATTGTTGAAACAACCCGTGTAACAGGGGTACATTATTTGACTGTGTTTTATGTAACGGCTGACACTATTTGATACAGTGGCGTAGCCAGGATTTTATTTCGGGAAAAGTTCAAAGACATTATCCCCCCCAATGACGAGGCAGGGTGAACTCGGCGTTACGGACGCTCACGCAAAGATTAGGGAGGTACTGTTAAGATAAAACCGGTGAAGCTGCATTGTTTTTTTTTTTGTTTTTTTTTTTTTTTAACGGAGCAGGCTTCATTTGGGCTCCCTCTTCTACTGTCGTCGTAGTTGCGGCCCACCAACTTTAAAAGCTTCCTCACAGCACACAACTCCCTCCGCTTTTTGAGGTAGCACTGCATTACCAACGCGTGCCGGCCAGACAAAACAAAAGGATAGCTATACTGTTACAAAACATTAAACAGCAACACACAAAAAATCTGAAAACAAACGACGACGACGACGAGTCCGGTACGACCATTGTCTACATTGCTCTAGAGGTAAATAACAATTTTATATATATATCAGCCACCGATTCGGCCGCAACCCCTCGTTCTTCAACGAGGGGCAGCTGTCCTCGGCTTTTGAAGCAGTGACCTGTCTCCGACCAACGGGGACTAAGGAAAATGAGCCATCTAAACGCACCGCAACCAGCATGCAGCGCAGACCAATCAGCCGAATCATCCAACATCTCTGAGTGCTCCCCTGATAATGTCATGGAGGAGTCTGATGACGAAGGTGGATGATCACCAAAGTAGCAAAGAAACGACGCCACGGATCCAATTCGAGTGAGGCGACGATCATCACTCAGCCGACTCACAACCTTGTGGTCATTATCAAACCTACTGATCCGGCCACGATCATCACTAACATGAATCTTCTGGCTCTGAAACAGATGCTGGAAAACCTGGCACCAGACGGGGTAATCCAAATTCGACCGAATTATCGCCTTAACCTCTTGGCTATAGATGCAAGAAATATAGAATCCACGAAGTCCCTTCTGCTCGGCACAATCCAAGTTCAGACGTATGAGCCAGCACCCCCATCTTCCAATGTTGGCGTTATTCGCGGCGTATCAACAGAAATCACACACGCGGACCTCTGGGCATCAATAAGGGAAAAAGCACCAGTCATTCAAGTGAGGAGACTCGGCAAGACGGAGGCGGTAAAGCTTGTCTTCTCCAGCAGAACCTCACCAGAATACGTCTTTGTGGGGCACACAAGATACAGTGTCCTTTCCTACCTCGAAAAACCGCGGCAGTGTCCTAAGTGTAACCGCTTCGGACATCTGGCGAGCACATGCTCCAAAATGCAACGCTGCAGCCGATGTGGCGGAGAACATGTCGTCAGCGAGTGCGAAGCGAAACAACCAAGGTGCCTAAACTGCAAGAGAGGCCACGATGCCCCATCCCGGAACTGCCCAGCCTACAAAGCTGGAAAGCAGATAACTAACTACAGAAGCTCGAACAACGCGGACTACACGTCTGCCAAAACCGCACTCCCCGCAAGCAAAAACAAAGCTTGAAAGGAGACCAAAAAACTATCATCCCAGAGATGAATGAAACCGACTTTCCTCCGTTGGATACGCCGTCATCAGAAATCGTGTCGAAGCCAACGGTCCCGTCTGCACAGCAGCCAAAGTCTCCACCCAAGAATACAGAAGCTGTTTCGAGCCAAAATACTTCCAAGAACCAAGAAGTACCAGGAAAATGGGCAAGAGAACACCCAGCTCAGAAGAAGCCAAGATCAGTTGCAACGCCCAAGTCTCAAAGCCTTGGTAATGCGTTGTGCACAATTGCCACGTTGTTGCGCTCCTTCCTCACTTCTCTTCAGTCACCCATCGCTCACGCAATGATCACAATTATCGACATTGTTGTTCCACTTGCCACTTCCTAGTGCAACGAGACTGCTTCATCGGGAACAACACATCGCAAAGTGAAAAACGAAACATACAAAAAATACACTTCCTCGCTGCAATAAAAGCAGCTTATTTCCCACAATAATACAGTGGAATGTCAATGGGCTTCGAAACAAGATAAATGACCAACGGCAACATTTACAGAGACACGAAGTCGAAGTACTCGCCCTTCAGGAAACCAACTTGAAGTCAGGAGCGATTCGACTATCTCCTTATGTTATCTACACTAGTACTTCCCGAACAACATCAACAACAACAGACGCACCTAAGGCATCTCTATTTATACACAGAGACTTACCTCAGTTCCAAGTGGATCTTTCAGATCTCTGCGACCAAAGCGCAGAATACGTGGCTGTCACGATACAAAAAGACAACTCGGACGCCATGACCATCGTATCGGTATATATTCGGCCTAGTTCTCCTTGGAATCCTTCCATCTTACGCACGATCCTCTCTCGGTGTAAGCCAGCCACGCTGATCCTTGGGGACTTTAACGCCCACAACGAGGCCTGGGGGGACAAGCAAACGTCCACTCGTGGCCGGTCTCTAGAGGATATCACAACAGCTATTGGCCTCCGGTGTCTGAACGACGGCACTGCAACCTTTGTGAGTCCTGTCGTACAGCACAGTGTGCTCGATCTGAGTTTCGCCACCGCTGCAGTGCGATCGCTCTGGCTCGCCGAACCCGACAGCTGGGGCAGTGACCATCTCCCTATTATAATTACCTCCTCAGAGAAAAGACCTGTCACCCACAAGACTTGCTCTGTGACAAACTGGGATGCCTTCCGAGTGTACTTCGAAGATATAATATCTACTGGCACCACTGATCACACGACCGCCATCTCTCAGGCGCTCTACAAAGCGACACGGAGAGTTACGGTTCCTATATATAGACCCAACCCAGACCTAAAATACTTAAGGCTACGTGCCTTGCGCCGCAAAGCACAACGACGTGCCTTGAAAACATCAAGACAAGAGGATATACGACGGTATCGAAGGATTGATGCGGCATTTCGTAGGCATACCAAGCGCTTACAACGGAAACAATGGCGACAGCGATGTGAGACCCTTCACTCTCCCGGTGGCGGAAGGCAAGCATGGCGAATGGCCTGCATCCTGGCGGGTCATGCTGTTCCCCGCTCACCGGTCCTTGGCCTTGTTATCGCGCAGAACATCACGTTGCCTCATGCCGCAGAACTCCTTGCTGATGAATTCACCTCCGCTCCCGCTCCGCCACCGGGATTCGTCGCAGCTACTGCTACCAGCACGCCAGCGCAGGTTGCCAGCAACTCCGATTTCACGCTGAGTGAACTACAGCATGCTCTTCAGCGTTCTTCTCGGAAACGCACCGCACTAGGCCCAGATGGGATAACTTTTCAAGCGCTTCGTAACCTTGATGATACGACCCTTCCTGGCCTTCTGGAATACTTAAATCATATTTGGCGCTCGTCGGATATTCCTCCTGCCTGGCTCAGATCTCAGGTTGTTCCCATCCATAAACCAGGAAAACCGATTGGTGCCACCATCTTCTACAGACCGATCTCTCTTACATGTTGTCTAGGGAAGGTGATGGAGCGAATGGTCCTACGGCGCCTTGACTGGCAGCTCGAGACATCGGGCGCCCTGCCTAATCAGCTGTCTGGCTTCCGCAAACAACGTTGTACGACAGACGCAATCGGCAGCCTCGTATCAGACATGGAACAATCAAAGGCAACAAGGCAAGCAACAAATGCAATATTTCTCGATATTAAGAAAGCATTCGATGCGATTCCACACGAAACCATTATTGCTCAGCTTACAAGGCTCGGCGTTGCAGGCCGAGCTCTGGCATTCGTACGCGCCTTTCTTACAGGAAGGTCTATGCACGTTGGAATTCGAAGTTCTCAACGTACAGTAACCCAAGGCATTCCCCAGGGCAGTGTTATAAGCCCTCTCTTATTTAACGCTGCTATGACGGCCCTGCCAGAGGCTCTTCGGCGTATGAAGTCCTCGGGACCAGTCATTAACATCGCAATATACGCAGACGACGTGGCCCTCTGGACTACCGCCCGACTAAGATATATAGCAAGATGCAACAAGCCCTTCAGGACGGATTGACTATAGTTGTAGATGAAATCTCTAAACTAGGCCTTACGCTCTCCACCTCCAAAACAGCTGCCCTTCAATATCATCCAACGGCTAGAGCATCGATCAACAGAATCTACACAATTAACGTAACAGACGTAGCACGTGTGCGGACGTACTCCTACCTGAGGTTTCTTCTGGATGACCGCATCTCCTGGAAGCCTGCAGTCAAGACAACACTGATCAGATGTCACCACAACCTCAACGCCATTCGAATGATTATGGACAGCAGGTGGGGAATGTCTCAGGTCATGATGCTACAGCTATACAGAGGCCTCATTCTCTCGAGAGTATTATACGCCTTGCCGCTGATTCACGTCAGCAATGCGCAGTCTGCAGCCATTGAGACCCTGCAAAGGATTGTAGTTCGCTTCTGTCTGGGTTTACCGAGATACTCCCCGAACATTCCAACGCTGGTTGAAGCGAGGATCAACCTTGTCGAGAACCACGGCAGAGAGCTGATACTTCACCATATCGCAAGGCAAACATCCTGCCGGTCAACAGGGCCCCTCTTGAACCATATTCAAAGTTGTCCTCAATCTCGCCTTGGAACTCTCGCTAGAGACTTCGAAGGAATTGTGGGCACCTTAGATACTATCTACCCGGCACCACCACCTTACGCCTCGCCGCTGAACATCAGTGAATCTATTCCGGAACTCAGAAGCAAACGCTTCACAGCCCAAGTTGCCGCTCGGACCCTCGCAGAATACCGAATTGAGGTAGATTTTCTAGGATGGATGCGTGTATATACCGACGGCTCGGTCCTTCATAGCCGAAAATCATCCACTGCAGCAATTTTTATACCGGAACTAAAAATGGCCAAATCAAGGAAACTAAGCTTTCACACTACATCTACCACTGCCGAACTCGCCGTGCTTTGGCTAGGCCTTGGCATCCTCGACAGTATCCCTCACAGTGGAAAGGCAGTGTTAATCACAGATTCCAGAATAGCTTTACAACTTCTCGGTAGCCTTGAAGACGCCCCACAAGATGCCAGATACATTGGACACACAACAAGAAACTTCTTGTCTAAAGGATGGCAAATAGCATACCAATGGCTGCCATCACACATCGGTATCTCGGCCAATGAGACAGCCGATCGTCTCGCTAATGCAGCTCACCACATTAATGTACCAATACTTGTTATACCAAAGATGTATGAGGCCAGACTTATTATTCACACAGAAATAGAGAAACTACATCCGGACACGCGCGTCTTTACAGGGAAGCCACCCGCACGCGTGCCTCCAAAGCTGTCCCGAGCCTCCGCTTCTCTACTGCACAGACTTCGCACTGGTTGTGCCTTTACTGCAAAAGCCCTTCACCGTATGGACCCAACAATAAATCCAAACTGTCCATCCTGTGATGTTCCCGAGGACCAGGACCATCTCCTCTGGACCTGCCCTACTCTAGCGGACGAAAGAAAATCGTTTCTCGACGGCCTGCGGCAAGCAGGCGTAGCAAGTGCTACAACACAGGACATTCTTTCCCCCCAGGTTCTGCACGCGATGTCTCGAGAACATTCACCGCACTTCTCAAGTTCTTGGAGGACACCAGTTTATTTGACCGCCTCTAACCCCGGTGTCTGACATACACTGGGCGATGCCAACACATCAGCAATCGAGTCACAAGAACTGCTGACCAATCGTTCTTTTTGTTTATTCTTTCTTCCTTTTTCTCTCTGATCCCTTTTCATCCCATTTTTCCTCAACTTTTTTTCTGACCTCTCCTTTCATCCCCTTCCCTTCCCCGGAACTAACTCGCCCCCACCAAAGGAGTGGCCAACATGTTCCGACTTTCCGCTACCCTCACCACTAACTACTACTACTACAAAAAATCTCGACGCTGAAAAATCAGAGCAAACGTCCACCCACATGCCATATTCCAAGCCGCCATTAAAATGGCCGAAACAGCGAAAGTTGAAATTCAGATGCCGCGAGTAACAAGTCAGCAACGTCACCGCTGTAACATTCCCACTAGAAGCACGGAAGAGCATTTTAAGCGCTCCGTGTTCCTTCCTTTCATGGCTTACCTGATCACACAGTTAGATGGTAGATTAAAAAAAAAAAAAAGCACCGGCGTAGGTTGCAATTACTTTCGTCGCTTTTGCCTGCAAAGATCTCGGACAGCGGGGTAGCTCCCGGCGCTGAAGAGTTTTCTGAGCTCTATTCAGGCCTGGTTTCAGTTCCTGAACTCCAATGCCAGCTGTTAGATCGGGCTTCCAAATGCAAGACGGAGAAACGTGAAACGCCCGTCACGTCCGCGCTACAGGTGGTCGCCCTCTCTCCGGAGGCCCTATTGGCGACGAGATGTTTTTGGTTGCGCCACCTCGCGGGTGCCCTCCTGTGACGCAGCTGGTAGGATCCGAGCAGACGACTCGCTATGTCAAAGCACGGAGTCAAAGCAGATTAAAGCGGTTTATTTATTAAAGAAACGCGTATAAAGTTTTTATGAGTGATCTTTCTAATAAATAACAGCGCCTCGAAATTGATTTTTTATTAGAAAAACTTTAAAATGTTCAAAAACAAGCCTGGAGCATTACATTGCAGCTTGCGCGGCGTGCGTCAGGGCTACTCAGAGCCTCTCTTACTCTTTTTTTTTTTTTCGGATCTGTGGAAGCCGTTTAAAAAAAAAAGGTTTTGCATTCACCAGAGTAATTGACGTAGTGTCGTCTTGGCTGTGCACGCGCGCACAGTTGCATTGGAAAGCGCCGCACGCTTGTTTTAGCTGCGTTGAGCTTGCCGATACCGACGTTTCTATCGAGGTGTGGCTCGACAGTTGCCACTGGGCGTTTTCAGACAAGATCGAACAACCATGTCCGGTGACCATGTTTAATTTTGATGAAATAAATGTATTGTGCTGGCTTTATGCCCAGAAGAATAAAACCAATCCTTGTTTTCGGAAAAAAAATTTTGTCTTTGCGAAAAAAATTTGTAAGCACCCCCTCAGTCACATGCGCGTTTTGCGTATCGCGCGATGTTGACATTTCGAGCGGCTTCCCCCAAAAACCTGTTCTGGCTACGGGTCTTCAAATACTCATTAACAAATTAGGCATAGGAAGGATTGAAAAAAAGTATTAATCACCGAGTATTAGGGTAGTTATTTTGAGAAAAAAAAATCGCAAACACGGCACATTGCGCAATAACGCTCTGGATTAAGGCAAGCCCACATGGTGCGTTTTTCTCCGCGTCTGCGTCGCGTCTGCGCCTGCGCTTTGACGTCACTTCCGGCGCCGGGACGAAACGCAGCGTTTTTAGGCGCATTCCGGCGTATCTGGAGGAGCCAGATATTTTGCGTCCAGGCGTCGCGTTTCGCGCTGCGTCTAGAAAGCAACAACCAACGAACGGCCGTGTTCACTAGTTGCAAGGAGCGTTTGAATTTTCTCTACTGTTTTCGCCACTGTAGGACTGTAGTTTTCGCCACGGACCTTGCGACAAAGGTGATAAAAAATAATAATAATTTTTATTTGCACAGATTGCGATACCTACTCGGCAGCGTGCAAGGCTAGGCAGACAGGTTGAGACCCTTACGCAGGTGCGCCTGCTAGCCCACCGCCAAGTAGGAAAAGGGATACGGGAGGGGAAAATAAAAATGCAAACACTCAAAACAGAAAGATACACATACAAAAACGAGTAACAGCACTGTGCCATTCCACGGCAGAGCGCCTGCCAACGCTCGCAGCAGGGCGAACATGGGTAGTTACGTCCTTCCCCCCGCGGACATCAGTTTACAATACCTTTTGCACAAATCCAGGGACCTCTCCCTGCTCCGCGGGAGACGCTGACGCTCCTTCAGCGGAACAGAGAGGAGCTAGCGAAGTACAAAAGCATCCTGCACTCTTGCAGGCGAAATTTAAAGAATACAAGGACACCGAGAGACAAAGGAACAAAATTAATACTATGGGCAACAGCCGCAAGAACACAACCTCTGTAGCGGCCAGCTGTAAATGTTTTGGCTCGTGAGATGGTGATGCCGATGGCGTACCGAAAGGTGGATGAGGCGTACGCACTAAAAAGGATGAAAATGAGTGAAATTGAGCTTCATTGCATTTTATGTAATAAAAATGCGTGCTTACTATTAATAAAATTAAATATTTCGGCATGTAGCCATCATTTAACGCGCGATTTTTATCTAAAATTTGCGTTTGTTTCTTAAGCGCGTCTGGCTACGTTGGGCAGACGCTTCGGAAACGCAGACGCGAACCGCTGCCCGGTAGCGCTGCGTGTGGTTTGACTGGCCGCACGCGTCTGGCTTCCAAGCCGAGACGCGCGTCTAGACGCACTGAAAAACGCGCCATGTGGGCTAGCCTTAAAAGAAGATTTTTCTCCGTATCTATAAAAGCTAAGGACTTCAAACTTTGCCAGAGTGTTGCCTTGTATATAGTTCATCTTTGCGTGAGATATTGTTGTCCTGGTTAACTGGAGAAATTTACAAGAATTGCTCACACGGGGGCATTTAACTAAAAATGCATTATTTTGAAAATCATTTAAAAACAAAAGGCCATCTTTAATTTTCTTTAAACTCTCTGAAATTAACGTTTATAACATGTACTAACAGAGTCTGCAAAAACATGATGCAATACTTGTGTTGCTTTTAAGTTATAAAGCGAGAAACATGGCCAAATTGACGCTAACGCGGTTGCCATAAATGGTGCGGGCACATACCCGTTCTTCACAATTTTATTTTTATTAAAACGTGTAAAAATGCTACAGGGTGGTCAGAAAAAGAGAAATTGACAGCACGGAGGTGGACGTTAGTTTTGAAGTGAAAATTCCTAATACATTTTCGTACAACCGACCCAAAAATGTACATGGGCCGGAGCGATCGAGGTGCGCTACCCTGTAACATGCTTCGCGGTTCCTGTTTCAACAGCCGGCGTATAGCGTCTCCGTCTACGTGACGTAAAGGAAGCAACCGGAACGACTTTGCAAACAGATCAGCCTACAACCTTGGCGGTAACATGATAGAGGAAGTAGGGCGCGGCAGAACCCTGAACCTGCGCCGCCTGTGAGCGCCAAATTGATCCGCCGCCGTGGAGGGCCGCACAACGGGTAGAAAATAAAGATGCATAAAAACGAGGAAAAATAATTGCGATTGAATGAGATTGTCTGTAACTTAATTTATAGGACAACGGTTTGGAGAATCGTGAAATCCAATTTGGGTATGCCCATGTGACCTAGGTAAGTGATGGTGCAACAAGCCACTTTAAGAACAAGTACCAACTACACGAGCTTCAAAGCCACAAATACACGTCAGCGAGGTGTATTTTTTCCGCAGCTTGACATGGCAAGAGTGCCTGTGATTGAATCGGTGGTCATGTCAAGCACCAGACAACGCTGTACAGCCTCCGACGGCCCACCAAGTCGCTGATCGAGTCGGCGTCAGAGATGGTTGCCCCACTGAACACTAAACTGCCGAACGTGAAACTAATCCACGTCCCGAAAGCTGACGTCAAAGCGCTCAGGGACATGAAAGCAAAGGACTGGGACTCTGTTTTCATTGTGCGTGGGATTCATTCCTGTCCCTTGTGGCGGTGTACACGGTCCGACACTTCGCAACCGCAGCTGTTTCAGCAAGAACAGTAGCCGCTGAAAATATATATCTTTAAAAGTAAAGTCTCCTATGGCAGCGAAAAGCAGATCGAGGTCGCAAGCTTGCGGTTCCACTGAGAAGAAACGAACAGTGATCGCTACAGGCAAATCGGGAAAAAAATGTTCCTTTTCGGAGTGCCAGGAGAGTGCCATGACCGACTCAGGTCAGCGGCGACAAGCTCCGAATGTGCGCACAGGATCTTGATTAATTAAACTAGTTTCAATTGTACCACTTTAAACATGTGTTCTTTCTTATAACTATTGAAAGGTCAGCAGCCCAGCCTCCCCACGAAGGGTAGGCTCCGAAATTCACTGATCTGACAAATCTGTATTTAAATTGTTGACTTGAGCCTCAAACTCACGAGTAATCGTTTGTATGAATTCTAATTTTTCACGAATTCCCGTCACAGTGCTTTCTCGTCTTAACAGACTTCCTAAATTTTTTGACCCCTTGCTTGCCCTTGTTTGAAATTGGCAACGTCCTATCTTTTTTCACTCCCGTCACGTCAATTCTGTATATTTAAAACCCAGTGAAATAAAAAAAAAAACATTGCGAATCATTTTTGAAGGGCCAGATGGGACAGATTATGAGCCTTGATCTGTGAAAAGTAAAAGAAAAATTGCGATGGCCTTTATTTTAAACTGATCTTCCACTTATTGCAAAATCGGTAACCTGTCTAAATTTCAGTTTACTTACTTTAGAAAGGTTATCGTTTTTAATTTTAATGACAATTTATGCAAATATAGAACAGACGCGTTCAAGATTTTAAAAAATTTGAATTTCCAGTCTTTTAAGATCCGGATCGATAAAGCTCTAAATTGCTTCGTAATCGATAATACATGTTTATCTCCTTTTATTTTATGTAGAGTCTCTGCACAAAAATTATTAAACCTAAGAGACAACAGTTTTTCTTTAATAAATATCCAAAAAGACGGTTTCATGAAAGTCGCAAAAACGAGAGCGTATACCAACAGCGACTTTGTGATTTTTGTTTCCTCAAGAGAAATTTTATGCTCCGCGGAAAAAGTTTGAATATGTTTTTGCGCTTGCACAACAAGTAAAACGTACATTATTTGCTAAAAATAAAAAAAAAATGTCGACCGGACATGGCCGTTCGATCCTATCTGAAAACGCCCAATACAAATAATCTCAGACAATCTGAATTTTTTTTGCTTTTAAGTATCTTTTTTTTTTTTTTTTCTACGCGTTGTTTGGCCCTCCACCGCGGCGGATCTATTGGCAATTACAGGCGGCGCAGGTTCAGGTTCTGCCGCGCCCTACCTCCTATATCATGTTACCGCCAAGGTTGTGGGCTGATCTGTTTGCAAAGACGCTCCGGTTGCTTCCTTTACGTCGCGCAGACGGAGACGCTATACGCCGGCTGTTGAAACAGGTACCGCGAAGCATGTTACAGGGCGGCACACCTCGATCGCTCCGGCCAATGGGCATTTTTGGGTCGGTTGCACGAACATGTATTAGAAATTTTCCCTTCAAAACTACCGTCCACCTCTGTGCTGTCAATTCGCCTTTTCCTGACCACCCTGTAGCATTTTTACACGTTTTAATAAAAATGAAATTGTGAAGAGCGGGTATGTGCACGCACCATTTATGGCAACCGCGTTAGCGTCAATTTGGCCATGTTTCTTGCTTTATAACTTAAAAGCAACACAAATATTGCATCATGTTCTTGCAGACTCTGTTAGTACATGTTATAAACGTTAATTTAAGAGAGTATAAAGAAAATTAAAGATGGCCTTTTTTTTAAATGATTTTCAAAATAATGCATTTTTAGTTAAATGCCCCCGTGTGAGCAATTCTTGTAAATTTCTCCAGCTAACCAGGACAACCATATTTCACGCAAAGATGAACTATATACAGGGCAATACACTGGCAAAGTTTGAAGTCCTTAGCTTTTATAGATACGGAGAAAAATATTCCTGAATCCAGAGCGTTATTGCGCAATGTGCCGTGTTTGCGATTTTTTTTTCTCAAAATAACTACCCTAATACTCGGTGATTAATACTTTTTGTCAATCCTTCCTATGTCTAATTTGTTAGTGCGTATTTGAAGACCCGTAGCCAGAACAGTTTGTTGGGGGAAGCCGCCCGAAATGTCAACATCGCGCGATACGCAAAACGCGCATGTGACTGAGGGGGTGCTTACAATTTGTTTTCGCAAAGACAAAATTTTTTTTCTGAAAACAAGGATTGGTTTTATTCTTCTGGGCATAAAGCCAGCACAATATATTTATTTCATCAAAATTAAAAATGGTCACCGGACATGGTTGTTTGATCTTATCTGAAAACGCCCTATTGAGCAAATGCTCGTCAGCAAATGACGCTTAGCTCCTCCCGACTCGAAAACGCGGCAAAGAAGTTTGTCACATCGCGACTTCTGCTCAAAAGAAAATAATAAATGTTCATAAATTCTTAAATTGTCGGCCATGGCCCGGCAAATTCGGGCGATTGATTAATTTGTTCTATCCTGTTTTTACCAAGAATTGTTTACAACTTTAAAATCGCTCGCTGAGGAGTGCATCACGCATTATGCGCGTTTGGGTTCGCAAAAACTAAACATACAAACGGTAGTAATTTATATTCCTCATTTTCTAGGACGCTGAAGTGTCACCGACTTATTAGATTACTTCGATCGCGAGGGGGTCTCGCACGTCTCGGATCGGCTGGGTGAATAAGCAGGGATTTAGTCGAAACGACTCCGGAAGCCAGCCTCCACTTTTTCCTGACAGTTATTTTGAGGAGATGTTCGTCTACTGGTTTACAAAATTAAAAGAAAAGGAATCAACTCGGAACTAATAGGAGACCAACACTCACAGAGCACATTGGAACGAACAGGATACACGGTGTTGCTTTCACTGAATTGTTCACTTCACTCGCGAGAGGTTTTCGCATTTCGCTTTCCTTTTTTGAATTTGATGAGATTTTCCTTTCTTAGATTTATTTTGTCCGAATCATAATAAAAAAAGACACCCTATTCGCAGTGGCACACGCTGTAGCGCGATAAAGCGCTGGATATTCTATTTTCCTCGTTCAGCTTTTTGTACGGGATAGAGAACAGCAAACCACCATCCGACCACTTCGACACTTCAGCTCCAAAAGTGTTTGTTGGCACGACTACGCGTGCCACATGCGGTTTAGAGCTTTGGTAAAATGTCCTACTACAAATATCACTTCACCAAATAAACACAACGTGTGAAACAGGCTTTGCCGCGCGTCACTCCAACAGCGCATGAAGCGAGCTGACGAGCCGAGGGATCCAAGAACTGCGCGGTCTGTCCCAGTCTGTCCTACCCGTGACGTCACAAACGATGATTTGGATAGCTAGAGAAGCGCCCCCTGTAGTTCGCGCACGCCGCCGATTCCCAAACGTCCATCGTCTCTTCGAGATCCTAGTGACTCTGCGCATAACAACGGCGGGAGCTGAGCGCTTGTTCTCTTCGTTACGGCGGTTGAAAACGTATACCTGAGAGCGTCCACTTCGAATGAGCGACTGCTCGGTCTAGCGCTTTTTAATGTTCACCGCGACATTGAAGTTCAAGCGGAGGACGTCCTGGATATTCTTTATCGTGAACGCAGGCGGCTGCATTTTTATGTGTAGGCGCTTGGCATATATGAGATGGTCAAGAGGTCCAGTAAATTGCTTTCTAAAATAACTTGTCACACTTACTTTTTTTATTCGTGGTAATTTCTAGTCGAAAGCACGTAATTCTGATCAGTACTCAAGGTGTGCGTGAGCGCAGCGCCACCCGTTGCTTACAGTGCAGTTGTTTTTACAAATCATTTAACACATCGCTGACATTGTTTTATATTATAACCATGTGTTCGTTTTATTATGTCCGCTTTGGTTTGATTGATCTGTGTATGTTAGTGAGGATAGTTTGTAATACATGGCCTTGAAATTGCCATCCTTCACCCCACAAATGTTTCGAAATATCCGTTCTCTATATACCTGAGATCAAGTTCCGCATCCCATCAAATAGACAGGAATAAAGAAATATTGTCTATTTTATTTATTTCTGCATTTTCTACCCCACAAACACGTTTCCCGAAAGCATGTAAGTTGGACATAGTCCGCACTCCCCCTTGCTCCATGCCTTGTGCAAAACCGACTGCGTGTCCAGTGGAGCAAGCGGGCCCGCGGGGAGGGGGGGGGGGGGGGGGGGGGGGGGGGTTGGCATTTAGGGAGGAGGGGGGGGGGGTTTCGACCAATACCACCTAGAACACAAGGCCTGCGCGTTTCCTCCTCTAAACGTCATCACTAGTAGATCCCCTCAGCGCCCCCTAGGTAGCCCGGATGAGCACCGTCGTCTGCTACATCATCTGCGACATCGTCTGCTACATCGCCTGCTTCAGTGGTTTGTGTAGCAGATAATGAAACAGATGCTCACGCCGAGTGTCTGTTGCTATAGCATACGATGAAGTTAGACGTTCACGTGGAGCGTCAAATGCATGAGTGAAAATGCCTTACTGCTGTGCGAAGGCCTGCAAAGCCCTTCGCTGGACGCTGGACGCTGGCACTGGACGCCATTTTTGAGGGCGCTGTTTATACTCCGGGTCACTGCTTTGAAGCTGCTTTGAAGCGTTCTTCCGCAGAACGAGCGCGCGCGCTAGAAATGCTCGTCTCAAAGCAAGGAGCGCGTGCTAGCTCGCGCTTGTGGCCGAGGGAGTGTTCGCGTGCGCGTTGCAAATGAACTGGAAGCTCGCAATCACCTCGCGCTCAGCAGTCACGCACACAGCTGTGGCCGCAGGTGAATGCGACGTAGTGACGTAGTTGCGACGCGGCCCATACTCTCGTCAAGCTTCAGCCTGTTTGCCGCTTGGGGCGGGTCGGGGATCTACTAACGAAACGTCATGCGCAGGCCTTGTATTCTAGGTGGTATTGCCTCAGCGCCCCCTAGCTAGCCCGGATGAGCACCATCGTCTGCTACATCGTCTGCAACGTCGTCTGCTCCATCGCCTGCTTCAGTGGTTTGCGTAGCAGATAATGAAATAGATGCGCACGCCGAGTGTCTGTTGCTACAGTGTACGATGAAGTTAGACGTTCACGTGGAGCGTCAAATGCATGAGTGAAATTGCCTTACTGCTTTGCGAAGGGCTGCAAAGCCCTTCGCTGGACGCTGGACGCTAGCACTGGACGCCATTTTCGAGGGCGCTTTTTATACTCCGGGTCGCTGCTTTGAAGCGTTCTTCCGCAGAACAAGCGCGCGCGCTAGAAATGCCCGTCTCAAAGCCAGGAGCGCGTGCTAGTTCGCGCTCCTGGCCGAGGGAGTGTTCGCGTGCACGCTGCAAATGAACTGGAAGCTCGCTATCAGCTCGCGCTCAGCAGTCACGCACACAGCTGTGGCCGCAAGTGAATGCGACGTAGTTGGGACGCGGCCCATACTCTCGTCAAGCTTCAGCCGGTTTGCCGCTTGGGGCGGGTCGGGGATCTACTAACGAAACGTCATGCGCAGGCCTTCTATTCTAGGTGGTATTGTTTCGACCCCCCAAACCCCCCCCCCCCCCCCCCTCTGCCTACGCCACTGATTTGACACATTATTAAACCGAATATGCTTATATGCTATTTGTTGTTATTACTGTCTTCTTTGCTGCCGCATGTAAATAAACTTTAAAAACCGACGATAGTTCACGCCATTTTTTATTGCGAAAACAAACACCAACGCACAATGTAATAAATACAGAAGGCAAAAGTATTTATCTAAAAGCCCCAAGCGGCATTGTAATACGTATGCATGCATATTATAGCCAGAAGTAACAATGAACATGCCAAAACCACAACCCTAAATCGTGTGGTCCTTTATAGCTATCAAAAGTAGTGGTGGAACGTGGAATATAAATTTTATTTCGAAAAAAACATTAACTGTGCTTAATTTCTATTCCTGTTTCGAATTCATCAGAGGATTATTTATTTCGTGTTCTGGAAATGATCTTTAATTTGATTTAACTAAATTATAAATTAAACATGGCAAATGCTAACAGCGAAGAAATGTTCAATGTGCTTAAGAATAAAATCTTATGAAATTCGGTTTGACTTTGTAGAAGTAGATCGATAATTTCTGTTCATAAACCTGTTTATCGCTTACGGAGCATTAAGATTTAGGCGGAGTAGGATACAAGCTCTTTCATCCCCAGCAATTCAGGACATGGACCACTTGCGCATCTCTTGGCAGGTCTGTGCAAACAGCTAAATAACAATAAAATCTACCTGAAACAAATCAAATAACAGAAAGTTCTCCCAGATATATTAAGATAAATATGACTTATTAGTCCAAGAAAATGTTCATTACTCCATGACTGTTTTTGCAGGTTCCTGGAGACAAAATTCGATTTCCTCTAATGACTCTCATGGAAATCTTCGTTTCGTTTTGTTTATTAAATTAATAAAACAACCATTAAGTATTTCACAAAGTTCCTCGAGGGATAAATAATAGGAACTGCATGCTATCAAATTTCGTATGCGTCTAACCTATAACTGAATTCTCCTACGTTCCCTAAGAGATAATTAATTAATTCTTAATATCCTTCCCTGCAAATGCATCTTCCCTGTAGCATGAGTAATACTGCAGGAAAGAGCACTTCACATTTTCGAAATACCTTTATATAAACGACGATTTTGCGATTTATTTTATTAGGTATTACTGCGAGCCCTAGTTGAGATTTTAGCAGGTGGGTACCGTGCTGCAAGCTAAAACAAGCTGGCAAAACACAAACAGTGCAAACATGTTTCAAATCAGCAAAAAATATTTACACCGTGATAGAACTAACTTAGATAGGAGGCCCATACTAATAAGGATGGCTGCATGACAATGGGGACTTTCAGCAAACCATTATTAGGGACTTTTAGCAAACCCTTACCGCGTTTCGCCTACCTCACTACCGGAGCCTTTAAAGCGTGCTTTTAAGCGCGCGCCGGAGTGATACCGTGACCGCGGCCGGGGCGCGCGCTTAAAAGCATGCTTCAAAGGCTCCCGTAGTGCGGTACTCGGAACACGGTAACGGATTATTAAAAGCATAGAGTTATTACAATAAACGTTAGAGGCTCAGCTGGCACTAGTGTCTATGGGACTTCCGGTTGCAAATTGAAGCAGACAGCAACCAGTCTACTTTTCCAGTCTTCCTGTGTATTCCTATGGGACAACGTACGCGATATTTTTCTCGTCGCCTGGCAATAATAGAAATCCGCGTAGTTTCTTTACTCTTAACGGGTACTATGTAGCTATGACACCACGACATGGTGTCAGCTCGGAGCACGTGGAGCGAAAGCTCGCGCTGCAGAACCCAGGATCCTGCAGGTTCAATCCCCAACCCTGCCCGCGTCTCGATCTCGATGACCATCGTACCGGCGTGCGGTCGTGTATCACTACTGCGTGAAGCACGTTAAAGACCCCAGGCTAGCGGTTGTACTGCACTGGCTAAATTGCTCATCTACAGCTGGGAGACTCGTCGACCGTTGTAGGCGGACCAAGTTCTAGGCTGCATAAACATACACACAACCCAATTTTTTTTTTCATCGCTCACAGTACCCGTATTATGGTATCCGGGTTGGAATTCGTGGTTTTGTTAAATTCCCACGGTGGTTAGCCGATACATCTCTTTTAAAAGAAACAAATATTTAACATAAATAGTGCAGTTCACTTGGAGACAGGCATCCGTTGTGGTGATCCATGCTTTCCAACGTCTGCCTAGAGCAGACGACGCATCCACATGAGCGGTTATCTAGGCGATGCAACGACTTTTGTACTTTGCACAAATACCGCTTAGAACAGATCCCCTACGTTAATGACCTATGAAACACGCGTTCGTTTTTCACCCCACGCAATCGAAGTCGCAGAAAAAAAAAAGAAAATCGACCAGCGTTCATCCCCTCAACTCACAGCCAGAACAAGCGGCCACATGATCTGGAGCCGATTATATGCCGCCAATGTTGATCATAGCCACGCGCTGGGGTTGGCAATGCACAGGACACGGACTGAGTTCCAGACATTGTTAAGGTACGTTTATACTCCAACGTGACGTCGACGGGCGCGGCGTAGCGCAGCGCGCACAGATACTGATTGGTCGCAGAACTCGAGTTCTTGACCGCCGGCCAATTAAAGGCGCGCGTTCTGCGCTACGCTGCGTTCACTGCGCTCAACGTCGGGGTATAAACAGCCCTTTACGGTTCGGCTATTGTCGTCATTGCAGCGATTGAACACGGGCCACTACCCGAATGCTTCTCGAGCTATCGATTATCACGAGCCCAAATCGAGTGCCCAGGCAATGCCCGGGTCCAATCTATGAGCCCCATTCAAATATCGTCACTGGGCGGTGCTGCGACCGCCCAGCTACGTCATGAAGTTTCGCGAAGGAGAGATTGAATGAAAATACTCGCTTTTGTCCTTGAAATTACACCGCATGCAACAAAGGAGTTTCTTAGCCAGTGGCGTTGCGTGCGAGTATCCTTGAGTCCCACTAGTGCCGGTGAGCTCGTGTAAAGTGGAAAACATTGCAACTGAATATCGTTGCACCGCCCTTTTAAATTTAGGCCGTACGCTGGTAACACGATTTGATCTTTACTGAAGCACCGAACAGTACGGCACCATTTTCCGCTAAAACTGTTTTCCCACAGATACTATGCGACAAAATAAATGCAAGAATCTCGCGAACGTGGAGAGCCTATGGGGCAGCCCCGCTTCTATCCCCGCTTCGATGATGACGATAGCGCGACAGTAGCGCCACCTCTACGCCGATCTCGAGCCTCTTTGCTTTCCTCGCGCGGCACGGCCGACGGGAAGTCCTGACTTCCCTCTCCTCGCGCCAAGATGGGAGATCAAAGCTTTCCCATTCTTCGCGCGTGCAGGTGCCGACAACCCACGAGGTCGCAATCTCTGCAAAGTGTCGCCCGTAAAGCTCTCGCTTTAAAATGTCGTTGTTTAACATATATAGTAAAGAAAGACTACGAAGTGCTGTGAGCAAAAAGCCCTGAATTTCTCGCTCCTGTCAGCAAACTGTGAAGTTAACCCGCCTATCATCTCATCAGCAATTAGCTACGGCTCTCAACCCCGTCAAGCGACGCCCTGCCGAAGAAAATGGACAGCCAGGCTCCACCGCGAGTTGGAGAAATCGTTTCGTGACACCGGCATTGCCTGAGAAAATAGACGCCATCAACGACCAAGCAGGTTCTATGGGCCATGCAAATGACGGACCGGCGTCTGATTCAACGTCCTCAATTATCCTTCAAGAAATATCTGGCAAAGCACCGGACGCAGTTCGCCCGTCCGAGCGACCGCGTTCCGCCGATGCCGAGAAAGTCGAAGACGACGCCATCTCAGAGAACTCCCTGGAATTGAAAATTCCCATTAGATTCCAATTGGAATTTCTAATTGGTACCAGTTAGATTTTCGGACAACCAATTGGCCACTGCCAATGGAAACCAATGGGAACGGACAGAAACCATTTGGAACCCATGCAGGTTTCAACTGGGAAAATTATTCCAATATGGTGAGACCCATTCGCCAGTGTGCTTCCAATTGGAACCCACTAAAATCAATTGCTTCCATTTAAAACCAGTTCGAATTCCAATTGGATCTAATGGGAATTTTTAGCAGATGAAGATGACAATGGGACACTTACCGTCGTCGCATACCGTAAAGATAGAGCAACATGAATCCCTGTGCTCTTCCTGTGATGTTAGCTCTTCAAGCCAACATCGAACAAACGCATCCCTCTGGCGAGTTAACCCCAACTTACTCGCCAACCAGATCGTCTCAATTACCCAGGAAAAGGTAATATACCGCAAGATCAACAAAGATGGCAACCTCTCTGTGAACGTCGCTTCCCTGGACTCGGCCAACGAACCCCTCGCCGTCACCTCGCTCGGAAAAGGTTCCAGTGACAGCGCATGTTCCGAATGCATACCTAGGAACTACGGGAAAGTAAAACATTTTCCATTTGAGTACACCAACGACGAGCTCCTGGAATATTTGAAAGAGTTCAGGCGTTGTGTCCGTTTAACGCCAAATAACATACCGTCGTCAGGATGACGGAACCAGTGGAGGAACGGCCTTCTAAGACAGTGGTACTCAGATTCCGGAGTGACCGAGCCATGCCTCTGCGCGTGTACCTCGTATTCACAAGTCATCCTGTTGAAGAATACTTCGGACACACGATTCAATGCTACAACTGCCAAAGGCATGGCCACATCGCCAGACACTGCAGAAGTGATCGCCGTTGTAAGGTATGTTCGGGACCACACAACCATAAAGAATGCAACTCCATGAAGGAACCTAAATGTGCGAACTGTAGTGCAAAAACACTCGGCCACATACTATGCTTGTCCTCGAAAGAAAGCACAAACTTAGCAAAAAGAACCTCCATCACCACCGGAGGGCGTTCAAGGCGCCGAGCTCCGTCACTGAATCCAACCGTAGTTCGCTGCCCACCACAGCCAGCGCATTTGCACGTACTACCTACGCAGACAAGTTATGCCACGTTCTTAAAACATCCACTTTGCAAAACACACAGAGAGAAAAGAAACAAGGCAGAAGACTTTCCTCCACTGGAGCTACGTCCAGAACCATCCACAATGACAAGACCCGTGCCAGCACCGCGTAACAAGCCTGCATCATGGAACAGTAGAAATAATCAAACGTTCTGCTCTGGCACATCAGCACCACTTTCATTGGCAAGCCCGTCACAGTACCCTCGACAACAAGGTCTCTTGCAGGTACTCCTACGCATGTTATTTGTGGCACTAAAGGTAATCATACAAGCGTCCCCCAGCTCGAACCTCCCAGAAATACAGGCTCTACTTGCTATGGAAAGATTAATAATTTCTTTCAATTCTTCCTGCTATAACACATAGCGTTAATCAACACAATGGACCTGGATCACTGACCACCAACAACTATAGAAATTCCCAAAACCACAAGCGCAAGATCACCACGGTTATCCAATGGAACGCCAACCGCCCTCGACCTCGCCTCCCTGATCTACAGAAATACTTATTAATAGAACGGACGTACTTTCCATTCAAGAACCCGGCATTCGACAAGGAGACTGCAGACTTTCCCCTTACGTCATTTACCCGAGTGCTTCAAAACAAGCTGATGGCCGCTCTCGTGCGGCAGTCTTAGTCCGTGAGAAGATTAAACAAACCCCCATAGACCTTTCCACCATCGCTAAGGGATCTGCTGAGTACGCTGGTGTGAGCAACCGCCGTAGAAAAGAGGTCTTTTCTATCATTTCGGTATATGTGCCACCGAATGTCTCATGGGACCCAGATGAACTTCCGACAGGTAAAAGCTGCGTCGAAAGGGCATGTCAATATCTGCGGCGATTTTAAAGGGGCACTGAAGTCAATTCTGAGATCGTCCCTTTGTGGTGACAGCTCAATTTAGGCGCTCTAAGCATCCCAACAAACCCGAAATCACAATCGTGAGTAGCTTATTTCCTCGTTAAAAGCGTGTTCAAAGATCTTTACACGTCCTTTTTGGGAAGAATTTTCTTCCGAGTAAAGTGATCGACGAAGGGCGCTTGTCGGAGAGTTGCAAGCGATGGTTTCGCCCGTGGAGAAAAAGAGGAGTCTTATCCGAACGTGTACCTATCAGACTCTCTTCGAAACGAGTTATAATAAAATCATACGGAATCTGCGCGTATTGTAGGGCTTTCATTGGTCCACACAATGTAGTCCGCAAGAAAAAAAAAAAAAAAGTCCATATGTTTTTCTATTGCCCTGAGATGAATAGGTGGTTTTGTAATATAGGACTTGGTATATGCGGGAACTAACACGTTCTAAACAATATAAGAGGCATCCAGGTGGAAAACGTAACGGCATCTCTACACCTTCAAGCTCTGAATGATGGCGCTGAAACCTACATAGGACGGGGATTTAAAGGAAGCATACTGGACCTCACTTTTATCTCTCCAGATATCCGCCGAGATTGGAATACTCAACCGGACACACTGGGGAAGTGACCACATTCCAATATTGATTACGCCACCACGGCCCAAAACAAACTAACACATACAAGGATGTATACGTGTCACAAACTGTGACCTATTTTGAGCGCATATGAAAGATGCTACATTCACCCTCGCCAATGATCCGTCTGCCACAATTGCTTATGCCATGACTATGGCTACAAAAATTATCAGGGTTCCGAATACTCGTCCGAACCCTGACCCGACGTACCTTAATTTAAAGGCAGCCCGTAGGAGAGCCCAACGGCGCGCACGAAGGACCGATGATCTAGCAGACTGGACTAAACACATTGATGCCGCCTTTCGCAGGCAAACGTCACGGCTTCAACAACACCAATGTGATCAACTCTGTGCCTCATTCGGATATCCTTACGGACATCTCTCGTGCATGGAGAATGGCACAAACACTTTCATCGTCAAAGGCGCTAACTCACCCGATTGCGGGCCTGGCAGTCGCTCTTGGACTTACCACGCAGGAAGCGGCGGAACTGACGGCAGTCACATTCTCATCTCTGATACCACTTTCTTCAAGCTACCAAGGCGATCACAATATCACTACCAACACCTGCTGGTCGACTCCTCTTTCTATCGATTCAGATTTTACGTTCTCGGAACTTGAATTCGCGCTGCGTCATTGCCGAAAGAAAAGCGCTCCGGGACCCGACGGGATGACGCGTCAGGCACTCAGAAACCTTGACGCCTCCCAGTACTCTACTAGAGCCACTCAACACCATCTGGCGCAGAGCTGAGATTCCGGGAGGCATGGCTGACGTCTACGTGCCTATACAGTATACACAAAGCAGAAAACCAATGAACCAACCCAGATTCCTACCGGCCAATATATCTCACCAGCTGTGTTGGGACCAGGCTCGTCTTACGAACTGTAGTAAATGATTTGTTGGCCTAGTTGTCTTTCGCGCTTTTTATTTTCGTAATCGTCCTACGAAGACTCACTTGGTATACCTAGATACTCTGCGCACACTTCCCACTGAGCTCTGTGGATTTCGCGCAAAACATTGTAACGCTGACGCGATCGGTGATATCGCGTCTACATTGGAGCAAGCTCGAGCCACCCATCAGACAGTGTACTGTGTATTCCTGGACATACACAAGGCATTTGACGCTCTTTCGCACGCAACGATCATCCGGCAGCTACAGCATTTTGGTATCGCCGGTAGGCTCTACAATTACATATCTGCCTTTCTCAAGAACAGATGGTTTTCCGTGAGACACTGAAGGGGTTCCACAGGGCAGTGTTTTGAGCCATTTTCTTTTCAACCTTGCAATGGCCGCCTTCCCAGAAACTCTGACGTCCTTCACTAAATGCTCTCCAACAGGTCACATCGCCATATATCCGGATGACACGGCGTTATGGTGCGTGGGAACCCTCAAGATGTTACGAAGAGCATTGGCTCGAAGTTGCAGAATGCTCTTGATAGAGTTGTCGAGGTCATAGACTCACTTGAACTTACTCTATTCGTCTCAAAGACAGCTTTCTTGGGTTATCGTCCTAACAGCGCCCCTGGCAGACGCGTTGCTAATGCGCCGAAAATCAACAACACACCTTTACTGCAAGTCACGCACGACCCACCGGTTCTTAGGTGTCCTGCAAGACAACCATGTAACCTGGCGCCCCGAAGCAACCTTTGCCTCCTCACGCAATGTAATCTCATCATCAACATCATACGATGCTTTCGTCGGAAAAACTTCGGAACCTCTCCACAAGGCCTCCCAGCACTGTACCGCGGGCTCATCCTTTCACGGATGTTTTATGCTGTATCACTCGAAACAAATAGGGAGACCTCAAATGCAACAGCTGGAAAGATTCCACCAATGTGCCCTCAGATTATGTGTGGGGCTTCCATGGTTTTCCGAAAATGTGGCTACACTTGTGGAGGCACGGGCAACAACCATCCCGCTTCATGCAAGGGAACGTGCAATGCGGCACAACGTTGTACGACTGCATGAAGCCCCTTCAGCAGCATCCTACCTGCTCAAGCTTCTTTCCCGAAGACCATGGACCCCTTAAACGACACTTCCCACCACCGCCGCCACACACTACTCTCCCACCGTTGGGCATCGCGGGTACTCTAGCTCCCATGTCTACAGCAAAAAAGATCGATATCCTCCTTAGTGGCTCGATCGATCGTCGTAGACGAGATCGACACAAGGTATAATAACTGGTTGCACTCTTTTACAGGTGGGTCAACCAGCCCCGAGACGGCGACGTCCAAAGCAGACTTTGTGATTCCATCGATTGGAGTGCAGCAGACTGGGAGGCGGAACTTTTGGACTACATCAACGACAGCTGAGTTTGTAGCCATTTGTAAGGCTCTTGGAGCATTAATCGAGCTTCAGCCTGGAGCGGCTGTAATTCCTAGATTCTCGCGGTGACTTTTGCCAGTTGGAAAATCTGGAAAACGGCCCACCCTTGGCACAAGAGGCTGCTCATAAAGCCCGTGAAATCGAAGCGAAAGGATGGCGTCTAGCCTTCCAGTGGATTCCCTCCCACTGCGGCATCAAAGGCAACGAAGAAGCCTCATCGTCAGGACGTCCCAAGTTTTTTTTTTATTGCAAGATTCAGCAAGGCCAGACGACTTGTACATATGATTGCGAGGATGCGACACCCCCCCAGCGGAGTCGACGTGAGTAATCCCCCTCCTTTCGTCCCGGAGTCCAAGCTCACCCAAAGAGACTCTTGCCTCCTTCACCGTTTACGAGCTCAATGTCCCTTCACAAGATTTCACGAGCAAATAGATCCCAACTGCGACATTTGCAAGATTCCAGAGGACACGGAACACGTACTCTGGGCATGTCCAAATATGATAGCGCCACAGCCACACTTCACAACACTCTACAGACTGCTAAGGCAACGGTTACGACGTACCACCAACTAATCTTCCCGACTGGAGGAAAGCGACGCGTCGAACTTACAAAGCCCTGCTAGAGTTCCTTCAAAAGGGACCTCGGCGAGGAGGCAGCCAGAACTTGGTTCGTACGGGCTTCTGCCTTTCGGCCGCCTCAGGTTCTCTGCTGTATGGACGCTAAGCCAATAAACTCCTTTGAACTCGGCTCCGATATTGACACCTTTCACGTCATGACTTTTGATGTAGCCCGAAAATCCCCACGAGAGACAACTTCGACTGAACTGAACACGCCAAGCCATAGCTACCATGTGGATGCCGATGTACGACACCAGTGAAATAGTACTCCGACAAACTTTGTGCTGAGGGAGTGAGGTTTTTCTTTTCTTTTTTCATTTGTCTTTCCGTACTGTCTACATCGACGTACAGGTAAACAAACCCGGCAGGAGACATTTAACGTACCCCTACAAAACACACATTTCATCAAACCATTGCAGTTAGCTATTAGAAGCTCATTACACGCATCGCCAAATCTTCTCACCCACCCAGCACCTCTCGTCTTTAACTCGCTTTCTCCCCCGCTCGTGCGAGTCTTTTCCCCGTCATGGGAGAATATTTCCGCACGGGCATTTCCCCTTTTCCCGTAAGTAACAATACAACACCATATATTCTACCAGACATTTTTACTGAAAGGAAACGTTGTTACATTAACGCTTATTTAGATTGTTTTTTTTTTTTCTTTTTTTTTTTGTATACGTTGCGTTTGCGTGCGACATCCCGCTCTGGCGGATTGCATTCCACTTAGCACAAGGGTGTGCTGCGGTGAAGGTACAAAAGGGAAGCCAAAGAATCCAATTTTATCCAGCGCAGGTCTCGCTTCACTGCAGCGCACCAAAGCGTGGCGAGAAGCGCACTCGACGAAGCTAACAAACCTGCCAGCAGGGTGTCGAACCTAAATGTTTTTTTTTTTTTTTTTTTTGTTCCGGTTTTCGTTCCGGTTCAGGTCAAACGATTCAGCTCCGGTTCAACTCCGGAGTGAACAAAATAAAGGTTCAAACCGGTTCGAACCGGTTCGTACTCATATGCTACAAAAACAATTGACGACAGCAAAAGATAAACTATGCATATTTTATAAAGAGCGTTACATATAAAAAAGCAAAGTCTCACATTACTGTGTGGAACGAACGAGCTAGTGCTGGGGCGCCTCAGGACGTGGGTCAAAGCGCAGTTCAATGTCAGGCAACTGACCGAAGAAGCAGGACGTCGTCAAGCATATCTGGGGAAAGACGACGCCTCTGAGACGATAAAATGAACTTCAGTGCAGAAAAGACTCGCTCCACGCAGGCCTGGGTCGCAGGCACTCCCAGGGCTACTTGCGCCAATGCGCAGAGTCTGGATGCATGTGGCGCTCCCGTCTCTCCTCCCAAAACTGCAACACGTTAGCGTCCCTTGAAAGCCGCGGCTCCTTGTCTAGCATTTCCAGGAGGCATGCTATATCAAGAGGGCTACTGGTACCTCGAACGTGCACGCCAGACTCAACCTCTTTTTCCTTGAGGAGCGCTTTTAGGGCGTATTCCGGATCTTCTCGAGCCGCCGCAGTTTCAGAAAACAAGGTAGAATCTTGCTCGCATTGCAAAGCTGTGATCCGCTTCCAAGTCTTTGTCAAATGCAACGTGGCCCGGTACTTTTGCTCGGGAGTGAGAAGAAGGCGGTAGCGGAGATTTATGTACGGTGCTGCACAGAAGACATCCGTGTCAAGAAGTTGTCGCTCCCTCTTGTTCATTCACTGGACTAACGGCGACGATATCTTGGAAGTGTCCATGGAATATCTCAGCCATGCGCAGTTGAAATCTCCTACAGTCAGCTGTTCCTTCTGCAATGGCTTCGTCGCCACTTCTGCCGGGTGAAGCGATACTGCGAGCATTTCGACTTCCGCCAATACGTCTTCAGTAGACCTGTCTGTCTATGCTAGATCGCAAACTCAACGATGAAGTTAACTCAATCGGTCGCTGATTGGCTGCCCTTTTGGTCACGTGATGTGACGTTGCGATTGAGTTTTTCCCTACGGATTCCGATGGAGTTCGAGCTATGCTGGTGAAATAATAAAGTTAGCGGTGACGTCAAAATGTCGTCACGATTGAGTTTGCCGATGAAGATAACTTTGTAGTAGTCAGGCAGCCAAAGTTGCCAAAGTCAATGAAGATGGCGACGTTCACGCTCGCGGATGGGGCGAGCCAAGTCGAGCTTTCGCGGACCATATCGCTACGTTTTTTATATGTTCGGTTCAAGGTTCGTCAGGGACGTAATCGGGGAATACTGCCCGACACTCGTTGATGCTGACAGTTGCCGTGGAAGCTTTGGCGGCGTCGCGAGGGGCCCGATATGCTGACAGCCGAGCAACAAGTGCTCTCAGCTTCTGCGTCGCTGGCGGCACATTTTGCTGCGACGAAGACATCACCGTGCGTCGGTGTGCTGCGTGTCGCGTTTTTGGATGTTACAGAGGGCGATAATCGATAACCCAAGGCTGAAGGTGGGTGGGCTTGGCGCGGAAAGGGAAGACGGAAAGACGACAACCAAGAAGTTCAGCGATGTGAATTCAGCGGTGTTGTCGGTAAGTTCTCAATACGCTGTGTTCTCTAATACAGGCTGAATAGAACATTTTCTCAATGCGCTTGCACGAGAGCTCTCGGTAGAAAACGGGCGCCTCATTCAATGTGACGAGTGTCGTGCGAGATCGTCGCACGCATTCAAGCTTACTCGTGATTGCATGTGTATCATCCAAATGTCTCGGGCCTCAACATCTGGAAATTGTTCAGCTGCAGCACGTTGTGTATGTTTTCACTTTACGATTGCAGGTTCAAACTGGTGTAGTATCTTGTTTTTTGCTTGTGTTGTCTGAAACGTTTCTGCTGCTTTTCTGCCACACGGGGTAGAGCGCCTCGTCAAGCTGCAAGTCATGCAGCTTGACGTTTGACATTATATGCCCTATCTCCCACCTTTGTATATAAAGGAAAATAAAGAGATAATAAACTCAATTGACGCTGCACGTCTTTGCTCTGAAGGCATAATTTTGGGTATTGTGCAAGGCAAGTGGAATACCTCCCCCCTTTTTTTTTCAGCTGTTGTTATTGTTACGTTTCAGGCTTTTTGGGATGCTATGTAACTATACTAGCTCCAAGTAGAGGCTGCATTAGCATATAGAATCTCTATCTAGTCTTGATGTGCTTTTGGACAACTGAAAAGGTTATGAAACATTCATGTCAGATACCGTCTCACTGTTGTGTGCAGGTGACAGCGACTAACCCTGAAACCGTGGTTGCACACGAATTCCTTGCAACCCCAATGGATGCTGGCTGTGCTGGCCCAAGGCTACGCTTAACAAAAAGGCATTGCTTAAGATTCTGTTGTGGAGCAGTGAATAGGATGCTCAAAAGCAGGTCCAGTGGTTGCAAAAGTACTGGGCACAGCATTTACCTTTCTGTACAAGGTGGGCTTGTATAACAGTATCTTCCCGAGCCCCTTGCTCCTCAAGAGTTCGACCCGGAGGACTGTGTGATCTTTTGACAGCAGAGGACAAGCTGTGCAGCGTTGAAAAATCAAAGGCCGCCTCTGCACCCCAAGTATGTGCTGCCTACCAGGGTCGCCCTCGTCAAACTTGAAGCCTGACAGCTGTCGAGCCTGTTGCGAGCTTTGTCTTTTGACTCGTCAGATCTGAAACATACTTGTGTGCATCTGCTTGCAATTTTGCATCATACTTTCTGACTTGCCCAATCTAGTAGACACGGCAAGTCCCTTTTGACTGCAGAGCGATCTACCTAGCAGACAGTACAAGCGGCATTCAATTTTCCTGAGTTGTTTTATCTACTACCTGTTATAGATGGAGCAGTTTGATACGAGGACACTTTTCTTGATTTGAAGCAATTGCACACGCATTAAAACGACTTACCCCAAGCCCATGGCAGGCAAGTCTGGTATTTCAGAAAATTCTGTCTCATGTTAGAAAAAGATAGACATTACAAGTGTATTTCTTTTTATTGCTCTGGTACCTGGGCTGAAGAAACACCACACCAAGCATGTGCTGTCAGATTGTTTGGTATGGCACCTAAAATTGGAACTTTATGTGTTTGTGATAAGTTGCTGTTTCTGAAGAAGCTTTTTAACACAATGTTAATGGCAAGGGTAACCTGGAAAAAATGCGAATTGCATAAGCTAGACTCCGAAGCATTACGACTGAGAACAAAAGCAGGGCTCCCTCACGGGTGGCATCTCGTTTCTCATCGACTGTGTAAACATTCCGGCTCGAACAGTGTATTGTTCTAAGCATAGAGAAAGAAAAGGTGAAGAATTAATTGTGGTTGCTGGCATCTGGATGATTGGAGCTCCACCACCGTGCCACCGTTAATTGGGAAATGTCTGGTTCCTTGTATACAAAATTCACATTGACACCAGAAGTTGCGGTACAAGTGCCGGAACATAAGCAATTGCACCGAGATTTGCTGACCCAAAAATTTTATTCTATGTATGACAATTTTGTCGGGTATGACCAAGGTACTTCTGCAAATCTTGTTTCCATGCTATACTGAAATCATGACAGAAGCAAAATAGTGCATAGGGAGCATTTTTATTGTAGATGGAAATTCTGCACCACCATGAGGTGCAGCACGAGTATGGTCAGTGAAGATGACTGCTGGGCATGTGCAGCTGCTTGTCCCTCCACAGCCTGCAGACAAAGTACACGAAAGAGGCTAATGCTTATAAATACATACATTTTTAAACAGCATGTTAGAGAAATTGCATAAAACAATATAATCCCAGTGGTGTGGTGAGCAGTAGTGTAAGGCATACCACTGCTTTAACCTTCTCTCATAACTCTCATGCAGTACTGGAAATAGCAAGAATGCGAGACTCTGGAAAGACTTTTAGTTTAGGCGAGCACCTTCCTAGCTAAGGAAGTGCTCAGACCAGCATACTCATGCTGTGGGTTTTCCAGTACAGCACATAACCTATGAGACGGGCAGCCCTCAGCAATGTGCATTTAGCTTGATCTAATTACTTTACAGTAAACAGGCCTGCTCCGTCGATCACATGAAAAAATGGAAAGGGACAAGCTGGTGGAAATCGGTCACTTCGAAACCCAAAAAAGGAAAAGGAGGGGAAACACAAGACTGCTGCATTCGCCTACCTTTCTGCTACGACTGTCGTCATAGCTGATTTCCAATGACATGCTAACTGTTGTTCCCATCAATGCACTTGATGCTGTGGAAGTCCAGCTCTTCAGCAATGCGTTGAGCGAGCAACAAAGGACGTGAGCACGAGCTGCTCTGGATGTAACTAAATAAAGCAGGATGAAGAAATCTCGGCCTAAAATAACTCATTATTGCCATATGATGCAGGTTTTCTTTCCACGGTTCTCTACACAATTCTTGCCAGCCAATTTTGGACCTTGACTGCACTTGTCTAAAACTAGGGCATTCATGTTGCACTCCAGCAGCATGTGCAAAGCAACCAACTGCTCCTGCTGAGTGGGCGAGAGGTCCTAAACAGTGGAGTTGGGAGCAGTTCAGGCCCTCACCATCCAGGGTGGCAGTTTACCTGATGACTGGTGCATGGCTGACAACATGACACAGTTTCAGTAGCACACATACATGGTTTGCGGGTGATGTCATGTCAGTAGGCGCCGTGGTGGTGGCCACCACTCGGTACATGTCAGATGCTGCTCATATTGCCAAGCACGTCTCTGAGCAAGTGTGCCCGTAGCCGAATGGTTATCGTGCTTAACTCCCACGCAAAGGGCCGAGGTACGATGCCTGGCCGCGCAGGCACCTTTTGGTTGTTTCTGCAAATGTCATTGTTCGAAGTCCAAATGTTATATGCGCCGAACCTTCTACGCCGATTGTCCCAGACACCCACGTATATCAGGGCGAAGCGATACGGAGTCTCGCTCTTGCGCTCGATCGTGCTACTCCGCCTGCGAAGCTACCTCTTTGTATTTTTGTTTTGGCACAAGTTCACCAAATTAAATGTTCAGTTTTTGTTCATTCGTCACCTCATCATCTGTCATTCGTGACATTTTGGTGGAGGTGCGGGGCATTAACAAAAAGGTGCATGCGCGGCCAGGCATCGAACCTTGGACCTTTTCAAGGGAGGCAAGCACGACAATCACTCCGCCACAAGCGCGCCTGCTCGGAGACGCGCGTGGCAATATGTGCTACTGCAGGAACTTGGGCTAGGTCTAGGCAGAAGTTTAAACCGTCAAGTGATCACGACAAAGTTTGTCCGTGTTTGTCCAGTGCAGTACGCAGAAAATATTGCCCTGTGTGGTGGCAAGAACCATCTGCTACTTACTCTTAACTGGACTATGACAGATTGTGATCTTTAGCCAAGACTTGAATTTTGAGTGCAAAAAATTGAGAGAAATATGGAAAAGTGCATGACGATTTTGCCGAGTTCGATAGGCAATGCCCAGCTAGGTGCGTCCTGCTCCCACAGCCATTTGCACTAAATATTTTAGAAGTGGACCTTCTATATAAATAGCAGACGTCAATTTTGGAATTGGTGAGCCAGTTTTGTCTTAGTGTCATTCCCTTGTCAATTTCAGAGTGGTGGGTAGCTGTGGTGTTGCCGGGAATGTTTGGTGGAAGCAGGCCGCTGTTGGGAAATGGGACGAGAGACACAGTGGGAATGTTTGGTTGAAGCAGGCCCCTGTTGGGAAACGGGACCGGAGACACAGCCCTTTTTCCAAACTGACACTTAGTCTCATCCATTTATCTGCTGTCTTGTTCGACACAAAACTCGAGTAACCATGTGTGGATTGCTTCTGCACCATGTGTACACCCAAGTTTTTGTGAGTCTTGCTCAGGTGTCACCTTGCTAGGAACACGGTTGGACCTACAGCCACCTTGGGAGCTACCGACCAGGCACAATAATGTTTATGACAGCTTCTTCGACCTTCCTCGTAGTTATGCACAGTGCAGATAGTGGTCACAGTTTTATGAAATTGCTGACATGGGCACAACAACTGTCACTTTGGGCTACTGGAGCCAGCACAGTTCACCATGATCACAGTGTAGCAAAGCTGCAACCATGGACCATCAGTGGCCATCAGCATGAGACTACCGACGGCACTCGTGCATAATACATGTTAATGCCGCGACATAGGTGCAAACAGCGTATCATGGAGATGAGTCCAGACTTTTTTATACCTACCATTTGGTGGTGGTGGTGGTGGAGCTGCCACCTGTGCTGGGTCCTCACTAGCACCTTTGGTCGCAGCAGATGAGTCCTGCAAAATCCAGTTAAACACAAGTTAACGCACAACAAATTGACAGCCTTTCCGGTTACGCGTTGATGTAATGCCCATTGCCTACACCTTAGAATTCAAGTATCGGAGTGCCTCATGCACAGGTCTAGAGAAATTAACTCGTGAGCTTGAGCGCTACGATCCGAGCTTTCGAAGAAACATTACGAGGCAGCACACTCGTGCAAAGTCAATAAGACCAAAAACAACACGGTGTCTGTTCACAACCAGTAGCAAGTTTTAGCAGACCGTTACCGTGTTCTGCGGTGGCCACGGTACGGCTGGTAAGGCTTTAAGCGCGCTGACAAGCATGCTTCAAAGTTACAGCGCGAGCTCCCAGTAGCAATTTCGCTGCGCACGGCAACGCTACGCTAAAACCGCCTATTGCGATTCCCAGCACTTACCAACACTGCAGCCGAGATGCCGTGTGGCGACGGACGAAGCGCGTCCCCCTCTCGAAATCATGCGCCTTCTTCAGTCTTTGCGGGCCAGGATTCTGTCCTACTCCTCGAGTTCAGCGACGACACTTGGTTCACGTCTCCCACCAGACTGCCGAGTGGCAATCGCGACGTGACAACCTTTGAAAAAGCCCGACTCGACAGCAAAAATTCCAAAAGTGAGTCAAGTTTCCATACAGACACACGAGCACTTCACACGCAACATCCACCGTCGGCCATGACGATTCATCGCGATCGCGATGCAGCTCACGCGTTGCGATCATCTAAATTGTGTCACTTATGTAAAAAGACATGATTCATGCGACCTAAACTTGACACCGGTAATTGTATTTAGATTCTACCGAATTCTACATTTTCAGAAGTTAAAAATGTTGCTTTCACAAGACCCTCCGATGTGGCGTTGCGCTTTCCCCTCTAGGGACATTTTCTGGGTACAAATCCCGATGAAGTTACAACTCAATCGCCACTCTCCGTCGACGTCATCAACGCGCCGCGATGAAGTTCCCTAGCAGTTGAGTTCGCCGCCGATTGAGATTAGGCTCCTCCCACCGGCGACGTCACGATGAAGTTTCTTCATCGCTTTTTCCAGCATAGACAGACTGGAGCTTTCTTCTTTTGAGAGCAACCCTCCAGCGAAGCCTCTTAGTTCAAGTAGTCTGGTGAGCATATCATGTAGCATTGACATCCACCGCGTTGGACAATCAAGCATTGGTTTCCTCAATTCTAGCTTCCTGATCAGGGAAATAACACAATGGACACGTAGTCTCTTAACCAGCGCACTTTCCCCGGTTCGCGCGAAAATAAGTTTTTTTTTTTTTTTTTTTTTTTTTTACATTTTCGTTTTTTTTTTTAGGTTATTGTGTTTTTCGCCACGCACTTTTCACGCGACCTGACTTCGCGTATGAACCGAAAACCTCATGGAAAACATATCGGTTCCGCTCCGGAGCGAAAAAAATTATTTCGTTCCGGTTCAACTCCGGTTCGAGCGAAAATAACGGTTTTTTCCGGTTTTCGGTTCACTGTTCGGGTTCGGTTCAATACCCTGCCTGCCAAAACAGACCACAAATGAGAAATATTGCGAAACTTCCGAGTATCGTCAGTGTTTGACTTAGATATCAAATCGAGTAATAAGTTACTTGAGGCGATAATCGAAGGCCCGGTAAATTTGCACTATACTGCGTAACGATCCGTGCTGGCGCTAAATTCTCATATTTTGACGAAATGTAGCAAGGTAAGTAAGCACTTTGGCGCAGCAACCACATCACTACAATCTGCATAATCAAAGTGGCTCAGCACTAACGCGGTTTCCTGTGCCTAATCTTCACACGCATTCGGTACGCCGACGGTGAAAAGTCAAATCGTGCTACAAAATGAACGGAAGTTGTGCACATTATGATGACTACTTCCATAAACCCCTGCATGCAACACGGCGCGCGTTGCACTCTGGGAACTAGTTGGCCAGGGAGGAGAGTGGCATGGTTTCGGTTTCGATCGACACGTCGACAAGAGATTATACAGAGAGCGTGAACTATTAACGGCCGTTATCTCACGTTTTCTGGTCCCGAGAGCATCATTTTTGGTTTCTAAACTAACCTAAATGGCCAGACCTAGAAGCTATAGCACAAGCCCGAGACGTAAAGCTTGTTGTAGTTTTGTACGAGATCGAGCCTTTCTGTTGGCGTTTCGAGATATATGTGAACGAGCCAGTGCTGGGAATCTCGACGCTGCGTAGCTCGGATATCTTGCTTGTGTACGAGTCAACAAGCTGTAACGACCAATAAGTTTGCATACATCGAGCTCACACCTTTACAGCTGGTCAGGAAGTTTGTTTGTTTTGCGCGTCCATAGACGAAATATATATATATATATATATATATATATATATATATATATATATATATATATTTGCAATTACTGTTTTTCTTAATACGCCTGAGTACGTGAGGTGAAACTTGGAGGCGCCATTCAAAAGCTCAATTTGAACACACTTCTTATTTCTTATCTGTACTGACCCGCAGCACTGCACGAAGCTAAGTCCCCACCCGCTTGCATTCCACTAATATTGAACATCGCGTATGCACATAAAGTTATTCTGCAATCGTATAGGCACATTCGCACATACAAACCGTTTTAAGAAAGCAAAAGTTGAGCACTTGTGTGAAGAATGTCGCATATCGTTCGCCGGAAGTGCGCCGGACGGGCGTGAACCCCTATGCGGTGTGCCAAACGAACGAAATTATTCAAAGCGCATTTGACGGTTGCTAATGGCCGTAATATTTGTTATGTGTTTGCTTTCTTTCTGACTGAGTATGCCGAGATAATTTCAGACACACCGTTCAGACACAGATCTTGGGCGTCAGTAAAAGCTCCTCCAAAAAGGCTTAGCGAGGAGTACGGGAAGCTTGTTAGAGCCTTCGTCGTAGCTAGCCGATCTCAGCGCTTGCGAAAACCTAATCTCCTATCAGTATAAAATTTGAGTGGGCGATATATGATGACACGAGGAAGACATCATAGTAACTTTTGTGCAGTAGTGAGGTCGAATTTATTGCGTTTCCTTAGCTCATGCGTCAACGCTGGGCTCAACTTCGATACTCCTGTGAGGATGCGGCTTGCTTTTCGCCCAATGAAGTAACAAGAAGCGGACGTTTGGAAACAAAATACGTGTAAGGCTCAAGGCGACCAAATTTCAGTTGTAGTTCACTGGTACTAGACGGGATTGACTAAGCCACGTCTTACTACGTTTGCATACGCACGCAGAATATCCGGTGTTTCGCGGGAGCCAAGGAAAGTGCCCCAGTCTTCGTTTTGTATCGCTCGAGAATGAGTGTATTGTACATTCGTGAAAAGTCATTCGGTCACGGCGTGATAGCATGAAATAAAGCTGCTCAATCGAAACCGAAACTGAGTGGCCAACTAGTTCCCAGAGTGCATTGCGTGGTATTTCGCCGCGATGGGGAGCGTCGGTTTTGGGAGAAGTCTATTAGGTAGCAGACAACGCATCCGCCAACGCGCGGAGGGGAGAGCAGAGCAACGAGTTGAAAGCTACCTAATTGACTCCGTAAGTGTGACGTCATGGGTCCAACAAACCGTTGCTAGGGTCGTTGTTATGGACGAATACATATGGCTCGGTTTCGCTACGAAAACCCAACCGTTCAAAAATCAGGAGTAGGATTTAAACTTCTAAAAATCACAAATGTAGAAAGCTTGAATGTCATATATGTTTCGACAGAAGTGTGCCGGTAATCACTCGTTTCTGAAATATTCACGACTGCAACTTCCGGTCCTCAAGATGCCTGCAGCAGACGACAAATGCAAGAAGTATGCCGTCTGCCGCACGCCGGCCGGTCAAACCGGGGCCGTCGTTTGAATCGTGTGAATAAAGACGATATTCTGACATCGCATTTGTTTGAAATATGAGTATCAGACATATATAAGAATTCATAGTGGGGTGCGATGCAAAATATGGTTTATCGAAAGTCCGGGCGTCGATCGAGATGATCGTCTGCTAAAAGATCGCATTGCACGGTGCACCCGTGAGAGAAGCACTTCAGGCGATCGGTAGAGATCCCAAATTTTGTTTGCGGACTCGCGCTATGCGAGGGTGCTTCGTATACCTGGTTGTAACCATCGCGTGGTGAAAGACCCTTGCAGTTTCTTCAGATTTCCGCAAGACCCCAAAGCGCGAAAGAACTGGATAAAAAACATAAGGTGAGTTCATTACAGATTGTACTCGCATCGCGGGTTCGATGGAGATCTTCCCCAAAAGAGCACATCCACGGAATTTTATGTATACCAAGGGAAAAAAAAAATACTGCGAAATTGCGATAGACATGCAATTCTTTAATAACCTGACAACCACAATAATAATAATAACAAACGACTTACCTCGACGGCGTACGATTTGTTTCTTATGCTGGCCTGCACTACGCCGGTAATGCACTTCAGGTCGTCGTCGTAACTGATCTGCATGACGTGGTTTGATTTTACTGCATTTTCACCCCTCGTAACTAAGCTTGGTTTTTCACAGAAAAAAAAAAAAAAAAAAAAAAAACGCACATTGCGGAGGCCTTTACGGCCATGGTGATGCACTTGTTTTTGTCGCTCGTTTACCGACACAATTCAATGAAGACGCCCGCTGCAACAGAGGCCAGCAAATCTATCGTGTCGTCTGCTACCAAAGCAAAGCGGAGTGTAGTCTTCAGAAATGGCTTTCATCGTTGCGATACGACACTGAGACGACAAGAACATCTTCATAATTCGATATCAAGAAGTTAGGTTGCTTACAAAAAATTATTTACTTACTTGTAAGCATAAATCTAGCGTCATGTGGAGTCTCCATGCATTAGTCCATAGCAACGTCCCTAGCAACGGTTTGTTTGGACCCAGACGCCTTGTTGTGACGTCATCACTTACGGGGTCAATGGCGGCCGCGTCACGCGACTCCAAGATGGCAGCGTTTAGCCGCCAGGGGCCCTAAAGGTCCGTTCACACTAGAGTTCCTGTATATAGCTCCCTACGGTAGCAGAGTTGCGCATTCAGCCTCGGAAGGTGGCCGTAGCGCCGGCTTTCCTGCACGCCTTGGATGCTTTGCTGCTTACGTGACTAAATTTGGCGAATAGCGGCGCTGCGCGCGCCGCCGCGCATGGAAAACAGGAGAGGAGGAGAAGGAGGCGGAAAGCAGGGGAACATACACCGGGGCGCGAGCGACGTCGGCGGTGTGCGACTAGCGAAACGATCGACATAATTCGTACGCCAAGCGCCGAGGGCCGGGAATCTGCCGTCCGAGCGGTCACACTCTGTCCGAGCAAAACAGAGTTGAGCGGCTCATTCGTTTCTTACATCTTTATGCATGATCATGATCAAAACAACACGTGCACCCTATTTTCAACCACAAAAAGTTACTACACTTCACTCTGACGCGCTTATTAAAACCATATACGAACATATACCTTCGATCAGAACTGTTTCTCGCTTCGGCTTCTGGTTGGTCAAGAGTAGGGGTGTCGCGAACCGGCCGAGGTTCGAGTTCGACCAGGTTCGACTTTTTCGAACTTTTAGTGAAAATTTCGACGAACCTTGTATTGAGGTTCGACTCGTGTGCGCATGCGCGACAGGCTGGCCAGTTGGCTTCGTATTGGATGGTGATGGCGGTGATGGCTAAGGGATGAATTAATGGCACCGCTGATTGGTTATTTCAGTTAATACAGCACAAAAAAAAATTAAGTTATTAACTTCTTCAGTGATTAGAATTGGTTTCTTTTAATTGCAACTGTTCATAAGATAAAATAACCCTTTGCATAAAAATAAATTCTCCAAACCTAGACATGTTTTTATCAAGGTCTGGCCACACTGTCCACAAAGTCGAACCGGTCGAATCTGGTGAAAAGTGCGAAGGTTCGTCGACCCAGTCGAACCCCGAAAGCTCGACCGAAAAATCCGGTTCGACAAAAGTTCGCGACACCCCTAGTCAAGAGAGCATGCCAAGCCCTCTTTCCGAGCCTGCCGCACGCCCTGGCTCTGCCCGCGCCTCCCATTGACCAAACTCTCTACATATATGGCTCTGCTTGGGACCATAGAGATCATACAATCTAGTTCTAGAGGAAAAGGTCCGCCATTTTCCCATGCATTCTGGCTGCCGCAAGCGGCGGAGCATGGAGGCAGAGCCTTGGCGTCCCACACATGGTTACCAACTGCCTTCGATTTCTCGAATATAATTATATCATCAGAGCAGTTTCATGAACTTCAACAATCCACGTACGTACCGGTGGAAAGATATTCGCGTTCCTTTCGAAGCTTTCTTTTTGCATAGCACGCAGGTGTACGTCCTCGTGCAACGCAAAACTAAACCAGATGAGCGGAAGTTAATGCAGCTTAATGAGTTTATGCGGAGGGCAAGTTCGTCTGCTTCTCGCGCAGGGGGTACCGGTGACGTCAGAACGCCGTGCCCTGATTGGATGATCGCGGCCCCCCTATCTGAGCGTCGTCTGCTCCTTTGCAACGTCGTCTGCGTCTGTCTTACCTTTCCTGCGACTTTCGGAAGTGCAGAGGCCAGATTCACAAAACCATGTTACGCCGAAAGAGTGCGTAAGACAAAACGTGAGAACAAATTCGTATTCACGAAACGAAATTATCGTAAGTTTTGCTCAGGTTACGACGGAATCCTACGACGATCAACTCAGCATGGCCGACAGCGTCGCTCAGTTACTTGGTCGCGACGACCAACGGACGTTTATTTTTGTACGTGCTCTTCTCACGCGTCACGACTACAAGCAGCAAGAAAAAAAGTAAAAAGCACTTGAAATAAACCACGACGAACAAGAACGCTGGATCCACAAACACCCGGGAAATGCTCCAACGGCCACGATTCCACTGACCCCGTCCAAGCGAGCTCGGCAGATAGGCCTAGCAGCGGCGCAGCGGTGCTCCGACGGTCCTTGGCCAAGACCGTCTGCCCACGACCGGCTGGCGTGCTGAATGGAATATGCCCGCGCGAACCTTGTGAACCCTTCAATATCTTCCTCTTGTCATCGCCTCGTTTTCCGAGGCAGCGGCGACTCTCGCCGGTGAAAAAGCGGTGAATCTCCGACAGACGCAGGAATGGTAAAGCAGCCATCGCTTTGACTAGCAGACGTAAAGCAGACGACGTTAACTGCACCAACCCGCCGACGCCGTTTAAGAGTGAGGAGTCTCGCCGCACACGCAAGGAGGGAAAAAGTATTTGGGAGGGAACTTGCGGACACTCTCGCTTCTTAGCAGACAAACCTCGGCGCCTCGGGACACCTCGCCAGCGAGTCCCTTGACTTCCCCCCTTGATGCACGTCTGCTAGTTGTTCGACAAAAACAACGTACCGCTCGAGTTATTTCGTCTCCCCTCTCTGAAAGGCGAAGTCGAGCTCGCTCGTAACGACCTGCACTTCCGAAAGTCGCAGGAAAGAGACGCAGACGACGTTGCGAGCAGACGACGTTGCAAAGGAGCAGACGACGCTCAGATAGGGGGGTCGCGATCAGCCAATCAGGGCTCGGCGTTCTGACGTCACCGCTACCTCCTTTCTCATGCGCAGAAGACGAAAATGAGCCCACTTGCGAGGCGTATTGCTTTTTATAAACGTTAGAATAGCTCAAAATTTAGTTTATGACGTTAAATTATCACTGTTTATATTGCTGAGAGTTTTCAATCTTCGCGATTACCATTCCGACTGTCGTCCTTCAGCTGGCAACGTTGGTTTTTTTTTTTCTCTCGTGAGGTTGCTATACCGGCTATACTTCGTTTCACTTTATCTGCGAGCGAAGCCAAAGCTAGAAGCGCGAGACCAGCGCTTTTTGCATTTCTCCCCAGCTCGCGCGCTCGAGCAAAGCCTGAACGCACGGAGCTTCCGTGCTCGCGCTTCCAGTTTTGCCTTCGCTCGCACATAAGGTGAAACGAAGTATAGCGACCGGTTTTGGGCAGTCGCTCTCTGACCGACTTTTCAAGTCGCAAAAACGAGTCGCTGGACGGCGGAGCCAATCAGTCTCGTCGGAAGTGATGTGCCTTTGTTTACATCCGGCGCTGCTTCCCGCGGGAGATAGCGCCACGCGCAGAGCGCGGCGATGAAATATCTATTTGATCATCTGATAGGCACGTAATTTATCTAAAGAGTTTAACTGACTCTCAGTAGTACCCACCCCTGCCCGTTTCGATCTGGATGAGCATCGTACCGGCGTGCGGTCGTGTATCACTACTGCGTGGTGCACGACCCCAGGCTAGCGGTTGTACTGCACTGGCTAAATTGCTCATCTACAGCTGGGAGACTCGTCGCCCGTTGAGGCAGACCAAGTTCTAGGCTGTATAAACATACACACAACCCAATTTGTTCCAGATCGCGAGCTCGAAGCTCAGGAAGGAGGCGGATCGCGTGGCCGGCGACTTCGCGAGAGCGCAAGCACGGGCGCACCCACCATCGCCGCTTCTTTCTTGTCGGTATCCCTGTCGTCAGCGCAGACAGCGCTACAGACGACAGGATGGCTACAACCTCTTCCTCTTCGCTCAATCCGTCAGAGATCCACTACAGCACAGCAAAGGGAACCAAAAGCGACGGCTGGGTGCAAACGAAAACAAACGGGCGGGAAGACGACGACGGCTCCCGTGGAACCTCATTCAGAACGAGAGCGTCCGAGAAGCGAGCCTGGCGACTCGTCGGTCGCTCAATCAGGTGTGAACACTGGTGGTCGCCAGTCGCTTGTCGCTCCAGCGACCAACGTTACTGGATCAGAGAAGTTGACAAGCTCCAAGAAAAAAATGAAAGCCGTTTACAACTCCCTGTAACACCGAATTAGAGCGCAGCTCTTGAGGAGGAGGGGAAGGTACGGAGAGGAGGCTATGCCCCTCCTTCTCTCCCGCTCGCCTCCCATTTAGGGGAAAATGTTCCTCTAAATTTAGCGGGGAAATATTTCCACTAAATTCAGCAGGAAACTTTTTCCGCTAGGTTTAGCGGGGAAATTTTTTCTGCTAGATTTAGCGGAGAAATTTTTCCGCTAAATTTAGCGGGGAAACTTTTTCAGCTAGATTTAGCGAGGAAATTTTTCCACAAAATTTAGCGGGGAAATTTTTCTGCTAAATTCAGCGGGAAAATTTTTCCGCTAAATTTAGCAGGGAAGCTTTTTCCGCTAGATTTAGTGGGGAACTTTTTCCGCTAGGTTTAGCGGGGAAATTTTTCCGCTAGATCTAGCGGGGAAATCTTTCCGCTAAATTTAGCGGGGAAATTTTTCCGCTAGATTTAGTGGGGAAATTTTTCCGCTAGATTTAGCGGGGAAATTTTTCCGCTAAATTTCGCGGAGAAATTTTTCCGCTAATTTGACCAGGAAATTTACCCATAATGCACCGCGCGGTTACGCCGACGCCGACGGCGACGCCACTCAAGCCGGAAACGGGCGCCTAAGAGCTGCGCTTTAAAAGTGACGCGCTGCCATTCACTGCCGCGTAGCGGCGCTCGTGTCCAAGCCCGCCCGACCTGCTCGGTCTGACTGGCCTCGTGAAACATGGTTATTGTGTGGGTTCACTAAGTGTATTAGCAAGGACTGCTGCCAGCGTGATAATGTCCAGATTGAAACAACATGTCCTGGAACATTTGAGGTAAATTCAAGCCCGCCAGGCCTTCGTAGTTTTCACAGTTTTCCAGGGTTGCCAGGTTGGGCTATTAATAGCCAAATTGGGCTACTTTGTCATGCATTTGGCGTCGAAATTTGGCGGTTGGCTATGTGGCTATTTCAAATCCTAACGCGGCGCTTTTTTTCTTTTTTGCTTTGTTGAGAGTAGATGTACAAAATACACTTCAGCATGGACACAAAGCGACAGTCCACCCTTTCTGGATTCCCGCTTTCAGGGACTTTCTGCGTGAACATTCGTGGGCGTCAGCTACCCTGACCCAGATTCAGCTCCGACGACATCGCTTTTGTATTAATTGTGGCTTATTTTATGCTCCCAAGTTCTTTCTGCTTCCTACTGGTGTCTCTTATTTTCTCGAGTTTCCTACCATCCTCCTACAGGAGGCAGCTCATCCGAGGAAAAATGATATTAAAGGCAACTCAAAACATCCTGCAGAATTTGATGTCGCCTGATAACGCGTGCAGTACCGGATGTATCAAAGGAAGCTTTTCCGCGAAACGTGGAAGTTTCTTTAAGCACAATGAGCCATAAACAGTGGCGTACCAATTTGGTTTTGAGGGGGGGGGGGGGGGGGAAACCAGACCGCCCCCCCCCGGGGCTGGGGGGCGGTGCCCTTGGTATCCCTTGGGCGCCGCCGGCCAGTGTTTGCCCTGCCCAGTGCAGCTGTTTCAGGGGGGGGGGGGCAAAACACATGCCTTGCCCCCCCCGCTCTGAGAACTGGGGGGGCAAGCGCCTCCCTTGCCCCCCCCCCCCCCCCAATCCGGTTGGTACGCCCATGGCCATAACAAAAGACAACAGATTTGGGACAATGAATATTCCAAACAAGGCCAAGATCGATGCGCCGGAGCAGCCCTGTTTCCTTTGCTATCCGAGCTTGCCATCGCACTCCCGACACTGCCCATGTCGGGCGGCGGAGAAAGGCTCAGCGGAGAAAAGCTCACCGGAGAAAAGCTCACCGCAAAACCAGCAGATGCGGAGAAAGGCTCACCGGCCTTTGAGCGGTAGTGGAGAAAAGCTCGCCGATTGTTTCTTTAACTTAGCAGATTCTGGGTCAAACGTGGTAATTTAACACAATTCGCATTCGTCACTTCATTAAAATATGTCCTCTCTTTTTGTGATACTCTTGAAGTTCATTGGGCGTATTTACTAAATCCTCAGAAATTAGTAATCACCCATTTTGTATATTAATAAAGCCGCAAGTATAAAATCAGAACATCGTACACCGGTAAAAAAGGCAACAATTTATTGACAACTGACAGTGCGCCGTCGTTATCTCTGTCAAATCAAGAGGTTTGTTCTTTGCGAGCCAATATGAATAGCGGTGTGCGAGCCGTTTCAGCTCCAAATATATCGTAGTGCCTAATAGATAAGTAGGTGTTGATGTAATCAGTGTCGGCTACACTGTTTTTGTTCTGTTAATTTCACTGACAAAACTTCAGTTGCGAGAACAGCTTCGTCCTGTCGTGTTTGTTGTCTTCACTCCGTCGTCGTCGTGTGAGCGGTTTTCATCATTTATAACGTTTACCAACCCGCCCTATTCGCTACCTTACAGAAGACTAGTTCTTGTATAGGTCACGAGTAACAACGGTGGCAGTGTGCAGCCTAAACGTCATGGGTGGCTCACCATCACACAAAGGCAACGTCTGGAAACACCAGCACGAACGGCAAGAAAACGTGCATGTTCGTGGAAGAAAAAAGCCTCGATATCCTAATGACTGTTTTATCCTGTTTTCAAAGGTTAAAAAAAGCTTCAAAGAGAATTTCAGGCTCCGCGTTGTTGTGCATGCACTTTCGGATTTTCGGCATTTACAGTTTTGATTTTTAGGCTTGAGGCAGACATTATTAAGTTTTCGAACTTTTTCCTGTTCTTCAAGTTCATGAAGTTTTTAGTTAGGCTTTCGTTGCCTAGAGAGTAAGCCACAGAAAACACTCGCCCGCAATTATTAATTCGGGAGCAATATACCCATTAAGCTTGACAAATAATACAAAAAAGGACATTTTCTTTTTTACAAAGCTGAAGAATTTTAATGATAATACATTGATATATGTTACGCATAATCCAACAGCCTCCATATAAAAAGAAGGAAAAAGAAATCAGTGAGCTTATCTCCGCATACGTTCAATGGTTGGTGAGCTTTTCTCCGCATCCGCTGGTTTTGCGGTGAGCTTTTCTCCGGTGAGCTTTTCTCCGGTGAGCGTTTCTCCGGTGAGCGTTTCTCCGGAATTCGCCCATGTCGACTGCCGCCGTGGAGAGAGTATTAAGTCACATGTCCCTCACAAAGTCAGGCCTAAGGAGAACATGTCCCTTCCCACTCTTCAAAACGTCCTCTATGTAAAGTTTGCTTTCCTTAGGAAGAACGAGTGCTGTAAGAACATGAACCCTACTGAAGAAGTGTTTGCCCGTTTTAACATGGAAATCATGTATGATGCGAGTAAGCCGGGCACGAGCGAGTGCTTCATAACTATGTAATTGTAAAACGCGGGTGGAATTTTTTTTTTTTTTGTGCGTGTGTGTTTGAAATAAAACATTCAATACATTTCAAGATGTCGTAGATCTTGCAAGCTGCTCCTAAACCCCAAATATGCAGACGGAGTGCCTTCGAATTGAGCTCGCACATTTAAGCGCACAACATTTTGGGCTCTGCAGAATATGGCTACTTTTGGGCTACATAAATCTCTTGCATTTGGCTACTTTTGGGCTAAACCATCTGGCATTTGGCGGTTTAAGCTAGAAATTACCTGGCAACCCTGCTGAGTTTTCCTGCATTCGGCGCCAAGGCGAGCAACTCGGAGAAATGTCTGCGTCTATCGGTCGTGGTTTCCGGCACATGAACCGTTGTGTTTTGGTCGTTTGCGGACCAAAATACAGTAGACTTTCCTCTACTGGTGTTCTGTGTTTGTGTAAGAAGTTCAAGCGTAAACTGCTGCATACATAGCAAAGGAATCCCAGACAAAAGCTCACCGGACAAAAGCTCACCGGACAGAAGCTCACCGGACAGAAGCTCACCGGACAAAAGCTCACCGGACAAAAGCTCACCCATTTTTTAACAGACCCGGACAAAAGCTCACCAGGAGAAAATTTCATGTTGGTCTTCTAGACAAACCAAGTTTAAAGAAAAAGGCGATGAGCCTCCTTTTAGCGAATTCGGCCACCGCGAAGCGGCGTGTACGGATAAGTCAGGTGAGTTAACATTTTTGTAATGAGCCGCCGCAGACTGCAGTCACGAAGGGGCGGAAGCGCAGCAGGTGGCTTGGGTTAACACGCGCGAAGTAGAAAAGCCTTTTTTTAAATAGCGTCCCCTTTTCGATAAACGGCATATCTTTAAACTGAGGCTCTGTTTTCTCTAAACCGTGCTTCAATAAAACGTGCACGTTCTCTAAAACATGTTTCAACAAAATGGCATTCGATCAACCGTAGTAAACCCTGGCGTGGGATGGGGTACAAGTTTACCTAAAAATGGTGCAATGTCCATTGCGTCCGCATTTTATTTCAGCCCGTGTTTCGCCCGGGTAGCGAAAAAAAAAATGAGGTGAGCTTTTGTCTGGGTCTGTGAAAAAACGGGTGAGCTTTTGTCCGGTGAGCTTCTGTCCGGTGAGCTTTTGTCCGGTGAGCTTTTGTCCGGTTACCATAGCGAAGCCGCATTAGGAAAGAATGCCAATTTGAAGACGTCTTCGTCATTTGAAATTATCGGGCTGTTTTTGTTGGAGGCCTGCTACTGGTGAAAACAACTGAGTTATTCCTCTCGTGTACTCTTTACGTACGAAACAACCTCGGTCCCTTGCGTGTGCATGCCATTTCGGAGACGTGTGACTAAGGGGTAAGAATTTCCAGACATCACTTCCGATCAGCTGATCAGCGCGGATTTATGTGTGTATATTAGACGATTTACGTGTGAACGTGTGATAGATATTAGAACAGTTATTTTACAGTACCTGCTACAGCTTCGCGCCAACAGTGCACGAATTGTGAGATACCCTCGTTGACTATGTGAAACGAGTTCATTTGTGTAAGCGTATACATGCTCAATGTGCCTGACAGCAACATGCTTGTTGACGTGTTTATAAGCGCGCGTTCATTTAAATTATCATGTTGTTTTATTGACCTCGTGACGTTTCTGCGATTTATTGCAAGCCAATATAAAGACATTTTAGCTACCCTGAGAATGCGACATAGGAAGGCTGGGGTGCAAACACCACTTTTGAAAACTGGAATGGCTCTTCGTTGTAACGCAAACGCTCTTCTACGCGAGATACATCAATCGAGAGATGACGGCCAGTGGCAGTCACTAGCAAACAAGATAGCTCGGGTCCTGTGATCGCCAAATACAGGTATTTTCAGTCTTGGTGTTGTGCTTTCTGCTCGCGATTTTTCTCATGCAAAAAGAAATAGACGTTGTAGAGTATTCATCTGCAATTTTAGCCTTGCCGAAGATTTGTTGTGGTAACAAGTAAAAGGGAGAAAACGCATTTTGTTTGTTTTCTTGTGACAAGTGGGAGAGTTTATCGAGAACTGCCTACGGCGCTGACAGCGCACGCGAGCCCCTGCTTGTGGATGCTGGTCATAGGCGAATATGAGAGGCATCAACTATGACATAAATCCAGTTATACTGGTTATGTCATAGTTTTTTTTTTAGAAGCCAGACCCAAAGCTAGGCTGCTATCCGATGAATTATAGAGTGAAAATCGAAGAAAATGGTTAGCGTACATAATTACCATCGTGACTGCAGAAGAATCTACTTGCAGAGTCCATTTCTTAAAAAGAAGTGCGCAAGGGCCGCCGACCGCCTGATTTCGCAATGAAAAGCCAGCGTCCCGAGCTTGCCCAGAGCTTGGCCAGCCTTGCGGACCGAGCGCCACCACGCTCGCGCGAACGGAGGGGGCCGGCTTTCCGAAGCGCGGCTAATGCGGAGCTTGTCAACTGAGCCTGACTGAGCTCTTGCCAGCGACTGACTCCCAAGTCGCAAGTGTGAACGGGCCCTAAACTTGTCACATACAAAGTCGGAGCCGAAAGTTCGCGGAGAGCACAGATTGGACGCTGGCGACACAAGCGCGAAAGAAGTCATCGTCCGATGCTCCAATCGGTGCGCTCCGTGAACTTCGGCCCATACTTTGCGTTTGACGAGTTTAGAGCCCCAGGACTGCAGAGGTAGCGAAATCACAGCCTTGCTTGCTATGGTTAGTGGGAACGCCGGGGACAGACCAGCCTGGAACCCAGTGAGTGTGCTCGAGAAACCTAGGTGCAGCCTCTTGGAGGTATAGAAGGCGTGTAACTAATAAAGCAGCAGCCGAGGTCGAGACAGGCAGTTTATAGATCCTTTCTGCGCTTCAATAACAATCAGAGGCACGGTTTTTGCGCTGGCGGAGCACGAATATCTTCGAAGTTCAGAAACGATCTGCCACGTTTTCTTTTTTACCCTTTACTTTTTTTTTAAATTTGGGTTTTTGCTCTACCAATCTAAGCCTAATGAAATCACATTATGGTGAGCTCCCACCCACTGCTCGACTGTGCTCGAACTGTTTTGGCATTTTGTTTCCTTGTAGTGTTCAGTCAGAGGCGTTTTTTTTTTTATTGCAACCACTGTTGCCACAAAGTGAAAGCGCTAAGTGTTTACCAATATTATTTTATGAAATATCAAGCTGCAAAAAACATTACGACACTATCACTTGTCACGCAATTTCTTCTCCAGAACGATTGGCTGGAGTTTAAGGACACCAGCAAGTTGACAATAAGGAATTCTTCCATCGCCTTTTGGAAGACGAACAAAGAGGTTTCTGTAGTCAACAGGTTCAATCTCCCTGCCATAATAGGAAATGGTCAACTGCCATGGCTCAGGAACATCATCCTCAGAGTCACTGCTAAGCACCACAATTCGACAATTTTTCCGGCGGCGCAACACGGGGCTTGTGTCCGTTTTATCTTCAGCTGGGGAATCCTTTTTCTCCACACTGTCATTTTTGTCAGGAACTTCCTGGTAGCAACCAGAATCGGCAGAGCGCTCAAGGAGCTCGTCAACATTGGCGACATCCTCCAACTTTGCCATATCCATTCTTTTTATTGCCAAAGGTAGGCCCGGATGAATGGTATTGATGTGGGAGATGACATGTTTAAGCACTTTGTAGCTTTTGTAGCAATGGCCACAGAATATATGCATGGATATATTGCCTGCATCTGCTGGGTGGTTAGCAAGTTTCTTTGGAGATCTGTTGTTGTCCTTGGCAGTGCTGTGCTTGGCAGCGCTATCCTTGTTGCATTCAACGGAATGATCTGCCCTTTTCATAGTTTTGGTCTTCTTATGTACAAACTGTTGTGGCTCTTCCTGAAAACCCGAGAGAATGCTTGGACTGACCTCAGAAAAATTGTTGTGCTCATAGCTCTTCACAGAGGCCAGCTTCCCTGGGTGATGCTTCTCATGATGATGCAGGAGCAGTTTGCCACTCTTGTAGCCCTTTTCACAGTGGCCACAAAAAAACTTAACACCATGACCAAAGGACATATGTCGAAAATAATCCTGGGCCTGCATTGCCTTCTGGTAACACTTGCTACAAGTGTATAATTTCTCAGTTTCCGTTTCTTCAATTTCCTGGGCACTACCACAGGTTTCATTTGAATTATCAGCACAGTCTTCAGGGCATGGCAGTTCCTTTCCTTGTGGTGGTATAGCTTCTTCTGGCTTACCAAGTACCTCAATCTCATCTGATTCAAAGCTTTGGTGAACATGCATGATGTGGTCATCAATAGCCCGCTGGGTCTTGGACACAAAGATACACTTCTTGTAAGGACAGCGTGCAAGTTCAGTGTGAGCATCCACAATGTGTAGACAGAGGTCCTCCCAGGGTACATTCCTGAGCTGGCAACACAGTGGGCAGGAGAGCTCCAACTCTGTTGAGTGGTCCTTAGTAAGGTGGCTCAAAAGGGCTTCTGCAGTGGGAAAAGTCTTTGTGCATTCCCTAAGACCACAGAGCACAAGGCTTGGAAGTTCCCGCTGATATTCGGAAGCCGACTCAACGGTTTCATTCAATGTTCTAATGGGCTGAGCAGGGCAGGAAACTGGAGGTGATGGAGTAGCAGGTTGACTGGGAGCCTTAGACAGGCCCTGAACTCTCTTGAACACCTCAACTGCTTCACTGCTACGAAGAAGGACCTTAAATGGCTTATCAGCGTGGTCCTCGGCAACATGTACAAGCACATCCCATGCAGTCTCCCGCCCAAAGTTGCAGTGGAGGCACTGAACAAAGTGAAATGAGTGGACATCCGCATAGTGTTGGACGAGACTGTTAGGACTTTCTACCATCCCGAGGCAAAGATGGCAGGTATAACGCTGGCAGCATGAATGCTTTTCAGAAAGATGCTTCACAAACACCTCTGGGCTTAAGCAATCAAACGAACAACCTTCACCACATCTATAAAACTTGGTAGTTAAATCCACTTGAGAGATGGGCTCAACTGCACTGGGTGTTACTGCTTTGCACAAGTACCAACGAACCAGCCTCGACCTATGTACCACCAAAGTATGGACGACGACGTGCATCTTGGAGCAGGATCGGTAGAAGCACAACGGGCACTGGAAATCACACGAGCCGTGCACTGCCACCATGTGCTTCACGAGGGAAGATTCGCTGACAATGAGTTTGCCGCAGTAGCTGCAGCTGAACGTTCGTTCTGGGTGGACTGCCAGGTGCGCCAAAAACAGGTCACCGTCGTCCGTGCTGTAGTCGCACAATGACTCCATGCACTTAAAGAAGTGGATGATTTTGACTGGCTCCAGCTGCCTGGAGAAAGCTGCCAGGGTCTTGGGCAACTTCGATGTGGTCAGCAAGTCCAGCATCAACTGCTTGGTCTGGAGAGACTGCACAATGTCCAGCGAGCTCATTTTTGCACCACACCTTCTCTTGGGCAGAACCTAGAGAAAAACAGATTGGCAGCTTAGTGTGTGCAAATACTGTTGGTTTGCAGTCTCAAACAGAAAAAAACTGGCGCGAAACTGCGACTCAATACAATAGATGGATAGATTGATTTATGTCCATGCCTGCCAACAGCCAAGTGGCCTGGGCAGTAGTGCATGGTTGTGACACTGCAGGCAGGTGCAGTCAACTTATGAAGAGCATTCTGCACCCAAAGATATACTCTTAAGGGATATCTTACTGCATGACTGCAATTATACAACAAAACCTGGGAACCACAAAGCTGTGCTTAGCCATCCCACCTACCTATCTCAAAGTATTCCAATCTTTATTAACACAAAGCCTTTGTTCTACATGTAGGCATATACGTGCCCTATATGGACTGCTACCACGAAGAGTGAGGACCATCCCAGACCAAGGAGGTCAAGACAGCATGGGAATGGCAGGGAAGAACTAACCAGCAAGGAAAACCATAAGGACACCTACAAGGTAGAATCTAAAGTTCTGGGACTGGGTCCATAAGTTCAAAGATAGTTAAGAGCTACAAAGCTGAAACACCATCCGTCAAAATAAGACACCCTTGTAACAAGGAAGATCCAAGAGGGTGTAGAGCTCATTGAAGCACTCTTGTAACACATTCCTCGCCATGTCCTTCAATTCGACCACAGATGTGTTCATCACAGTTTCTGTGCTCTAAGACCAACGATCCTGAAGCGGCGCGCTAGCTCAGAAAACAGGTGGAAGCTACAGAGGGGAAGGAGGGGATGGGGGGGGGGGGACCACATGTCTGCACAGGGGAATTATGTCGTAATACAATTGAAGAATCACTGTGGACCTGCCGTACAAAACAATGTTGCCGTCCAGGCTCAGCCCTGGAATTTGTGCCTTCTGCCTCACATTACCATAACATATATTATTGCAATTCGCTTGAAGTAAGATTCTCAGTCACAAAGCTATACTTGCAACATTGAAAACAAATGTAGACAGGAGTACATTAGGGGAAAATCCAAGGGCAACAAACACCAAGTTAGATTGGCATACTTGGTCTAGTGAGCAGAAACCCTTCTGTACAACCCGCCCCTTGGTTACCTAGAATGCCGTGCTTGATACCTAGCCACGGCCGAAGCCAAAAGGTCATCCCGTTCGTAATTTTTAAAAGACAAGAATTTATGAGTGATCTACTCCATTTGAAACGTGCAACCCAAACCCAAGTCAGTTATGGCACTGTACAGCCGCTTGGCAGGTATGAAGTCATGATCAGCTGAATAATGGTTGTAGACTATCAGTGAAACATACTTCTGTTAAGGTGCTGATACAGCTACAAGTCCGATATAGGCTCTGCAGCATCTGAGACCAATGAAACAGTCCCCTGCAACAGGTAGCAGCACCCCCTAGACTCTTCCCAGTTGAGCGATTGTTGGAGTCATTCTGAGTCCATACCTGCCAAGTTAAAATACTTCTTTTGGGGTTTTCTGCCTACCACAGCCCCGCAGACTTCCGTTGCCTCGGGTTTTCGTTTAAACTTTGTATATGGCAGCTAAAGCTTTCATATGCAGTACTCGGTAGATACTTGGTAGACTTTCTAGCCTCGGTTAAATCGGTCGTCTGCCCCTCATTGTTGAAAGGGTGTTGGTCTCATTTTTTGCAGCAAGGGAGCTACGCCTCGAAACTTCACAAGGTAAAATCTGGCAAAATTATTTATGGTCACTGATTTGCCTCAAAATTGATTCAACATGTTAAGAGACGGATCTGAACTAACTAGTAATGCAAATTGCAAGTCACAATAATTTTTTACTTTGTAAAGTTCTTAAAGCATTAACTTTGGTCGGAGAGATTTTGCTGGCAAAACTGGAACGTGAGGCAAGATGTTGTAATATGGGGGCATTGCAGCTTTGTTCCACACAGGTTACAAGTTAGATGGTGTGAAATGAATGCTGCTTAAGCTCGCGTCAGCAAAAACAGACATTCACAAGATACTGTTTCTCAGACTGCCTCCTCAACTTATGGGCAGGGGTGGCTGTAGCATTTTGCCACCCTAAGCAGCCTTTTAACAGTGCCCCCCCCCTCCCCCCCAACATCCCTCCACTGATCATGGGGAGCGGGGGTTGGGGGGAAAGTAGCAAAGTTTAGAGCTTAAATTTTCAAAAGTAGCTACATTTGAGGCTAAAATTTCTAAATTAACAAAATTCAAAGCTAGATAAAAAAAATGAATTAGGGGCTATCCCATACTGGCTGCCCCCAAAATTCTGCTGCCCTAGGTAACTGCCTACTCTGCCTTTTGGTAAGTCCGCCCCTGCTTGCAGGTTATACAGAAAGTGACGTCACCCCACACAGAAGAGTGAGAAAATTTTAATGTTGTTTTCGCTTTGCCTTTATTCGCCATTTTCTCAGTGCTACTTTAAACTTAGATATAATAAACAGCATGCCAGAAACAGTAAAGCCTGGGTACTCTGAAAATGTGCTTAGTTTTCATAGCTTTGACAAACATTTTGGAATGCTATGTGCAGATGTCTCATCCTACGTTGGACAACAGGACTGGACCTGGCGGCCTGTAGGCCGCCGGGTCCTATCACAAGCCTGTTAGAAACCATGTGGCATACTTGCTCCGACATATGTATCAGTGCACCAAGACGCAAGTTTTCAACTGCTTATCAAGCCCTCGCGGTGGCTCCTTTTGCTTGCTACTACTGAGGAATACTGAAGGGGTTGAATACCATCTGAAAGCGATGTGGCAAAGAAAGCCCGGGATCAGAACCAATGGCCATTAAGAAACTATGATGAGTCGGATCGAGTGTTCAACACAGGAGCATATGTACAGACCATGTGCGGAAGCGAGACACGGGTTCGAGTACATACACAAAGATTGTATTAGATTGTAATGGCTAAGGGGAAACAACCTTTTGTCAGTGTCGCCTGCGCACCCTCTAACTTCTTCAAGCGGTTCAGATGTTTACAAAGTATGGCATGAATGTTTATGAAACTATATACCATGTACCTCTTCTTCACCAATATAAAATAGTGCACTATCACAACAGAGAACCATATGCTCAAGATTAGTGCTCTTCATACTCAGAGGATCGAAATTCCTCTCGCACACTCTTTTGCAATGCGGATGCAAGCTTTTCTGAGGTAATGCTCCGCCCGCCAGCCCATCGTAGGGTGAGACAATGTATGGTCGATGTTAGAGTGAGCTTTAGGTCTTGTACATCAGCTGCACCTACATCACATAATAACCTCAAACACCATCAACAACCATGCCGGTGGTTGAGTCGACGGCCATTTGCAGCGAGAGTCGTGGCGATGCGGTATTCACACGAGGAAGAAACCCCCGGACTGAGCTGCGTGACGTCAGCTGTCGAAACGTGTCTCCTCGCCTCCGACGCGGAGCCAACGTCGCGAAGTGCCTGTACAGTCCGAGCATTTCCTCCACGCCTCCGTTGCAGAGCTCGACGTCACCGCGCCGCCTCAAAAAGGAGAGACGTCAGCATCACGTGACGTGCAGTCCGCGGGATGAAGTGGCCGATTTCTTCCTTATGTGAATACCCCAGAAGCTGCACCGTGTTTCGCTGTGGCAATCGCTCGAGGAACGAAAACTACAGTGGTTTCTAACGTATCCTGACAATTGTTTCATCAACGTGCATTGCAACACAGCAGCTGTCAAGGAAGACAAGGCACAAGCAGCAGAGAAGGCTCGAAAGATCTACCAGCACAGACAATGTGACCGCATTTACCGAGTTTGCCGGACGCATTTTGTTAGCGGCGAGTGACAGCACTGATTTAATATGTTTATATTCAATCGAGCCTTTGCATTGGCTTTACCCGTTCGTGATGTGGCTGGCCTAGGCCTTTCGCTTCATCACATCCTTAATTAACCAATTTAACCACCACCTTTCAATGCAACACAGTGACCCTTGGATTGTTTACCAGCACTTCACAAAATCGGAACAACTTCGCTACTTGGAGGAACTTTTTATCTGTGGCCCTGGGATTATTGTGGAATTCCAGCGACATTTAGGCACATCCATAGTTTAGCCCCATGTTAAAGTACAAGAAACTTCGTCCAAAATGCAAGCTAAAAACATACTTTATGTACAAGGTTCATCAAAATATCAGGCGATGAAGAAAATTAGCCATCTGCTTTCAGTCTTTACTTTAACCTTGTTTTGCTTATTGAATTGAAAAGCACGGCGAAAGAGCCCAGGTTCGCACAAGATTTTCCACTCTGCTTTCTCCATCTGAACGATAAAGTTTGTCGCCTATTGTCAGCCACCATAGCAATGCAGCGTCTGAAGCCAGCAAAGCTAGACGCCACCTTCTGAAGGTTGTCTGCTAACGTGATCGCCACAATGATAGCCGAAGTAGGACGTTCCATTTTGCAGGTTCCGACAAGGCTCGGTGCACAATCACGCCTCCGAGATAATAGTAAAGTTTCCCCGAGCGAAGCGAGGTGTGACCGCACGTAGCGCAGTCTGTTTGGTAGGCTAACCTAGCGCTGCCGCGTTGGTAGCAGATGGCATGTGGAAGATGCTGCAACTGTAGCTGGCTTTAGACGCTCCGTTCGCGTCTACCGATATCCGGTAACCATGGCAGACAAACTTTATTGTGTGTAAAGAGACAGTGGTGTATCAAGATCAGGTGCATACTTGGGCTCTTTTGCTGTGCTTTTCAATAGAAAATATGTGAACAAAGAGTTTAAAATAAAGACATAAAGGGCAACAATTTTTGTACTTTGCGTAAATATCATTTATAAATAGGGATGCCGCAAATCTCCCAAAGTTCAAGTTCAAAAATTTTGAAACTCGTTAAGGTTCAAATTTAAAAAGTTCTCAACTTGAGAACCTTGCTGAGGTTCGAATTCGAATAATTAAAAAATGTCAAGGTGTCTGAAAGTTTGAATTCGAAGATTTCGAATTTTTTGACAAATTGTTCGGAAAATTCGAACATTTCAAATTTATTTAAGATTCCAGTTCGAAAAATTCTGACATTTCAAATTTTTTTAGGCACAAGTTCGCAAAGTTTGCAAGTTTCGATTATAAGTTCGAAGTCCTTGAATTTCAAGGACGGAGATCAAATTCCGCAAGCGAAATCTGGTACAAATTTTGCTGAAAACGTTGCCTATTTCTCTTATGACGTGAATATGCATCTTCCTCCTGTGCTGTGGTACTGACAGTACCATCTGAATTATTCGTTATTTGTCGTAACTTATGAGACAAGCGTTGAACTGGTTGAGCGGTTCATAGAAAAGCACTGAGGCGGTCTGGTGAACATACTTCCTACTTATTTGCTAACTAGTAGCAATCGGATCAAACGTCGCCTAGAAGCAGTGCTGGCATAAGACAACTAAATATGCAGGACAACGCATGCACATAAAGGCATCCAGACTTTCCAAAAAGTTTTAGTTGCTCTGGGTGTTTATTGTTGGCGGGTGACCCATGGGATGGGGAGGTCACGACATGTTGTTATCAAGCTAACCATATTGCCGCTGCCTGGAACTTCTTTGATGAATGGCGATATTGGCCACTTTAAAATGCAGCCGGTTACTAATGATAATGAAGTAAGCGCCGATTCAGTGTTCGCCGTAGCACACAGGCGTCGCACCCCGCGCGCGCCTTTCCTTGATTCGAGGAAATTGGGGGACTTGTGTTCAAAAGCACCTAATGATATGAAGGACGGCCCCAGCGAAGTGAATGTCGACGACGAAACCTTGCTGAACTAAATGGTATGAGACCCCCCTTTCGGAGGTGCAATGGGCAAAAGTGGGGCTTGCAGACCTGCCAACCCTACAATGCTGAAAATACTACAGGGGATGCCAAAAAACACTACAGTTGTGTCAAGAAATACGAAAACTGTTTTTCTTCAAAAACTTGGTTTAGGTAAGAAAAATGCCTCAACTAGGGCACAAACACATCATACATTGCACGAAATGTCTTATTCTTTAGAAGTAGAAGGTTGGGCCAACACTGAGGAAGTTGCAGTTTTTGCTTTCCTTAGGAAGTTCTTGTCGAACACTTGTTCATGGCACTTTCCGGACTGGCTGCATCTCACAACTAACAACTGTTCAAGGGTCTTTTTCGACATGGAGGAGCGGAACTGCGTGTGTGCCTTCTTCACTTTGCTGAAAGCTCTTTCGCCTGGGCCTGGTTTAACGGAGACGTTAAAGAGCAAAGTTCTTGCTCTTTAACGTCTCCACAACAACCGCCGTGAACGGCACGTTGTGTTCGATCAAAAATGCCGTAAAAGGCATTCTGCTCGGGTAATGTCGTAATCCGTTGATCGACTAATCCTCCAAGCTTCTCGTTGGTTTCAACTAAATTCGCAGAGTCCTTGTGCTTTTTTTTATTCAGATGACACAGAATGTCCCGGCGACCAGCGTGCGAAATGTTGACATCGCAGCGACACAGACTACAAAATGCGTACCTTTCGCCCTTGCGCGACGTCTTCATAAATGTAAAGTCGGTTGAATAGATGGGAATAAACACTTGAAAATATTTTTTTCCAGACATCTTGTAGCAAAGATGGTTTCAAGGGATCATGAGTAAAAGTTCCAGTCACACAACGCACAACGTTCGCCACAACCAACGTCGCCACAACAAAGGAGATTTCCTAAACAGTTTTGGATTAAGATGGATGGATGGATGTTAGCGGCTATACCTGGGCTATACCACCCCTTACAACACTGGAGCGGTAGCTTGCGCCCCCTGGCATACAAGTCGATGTACCAGTGCTGCCAACCCCAACTTGTAAACAGGCGAGATGCAGCTAAAACAGAAACTTTTTTTTTTTTTTTACACGGGGTGCGGAAAATTGTACAAATATTGTTGTTAATACGATAATCGTAAGAAAGCGCTGGAAATCGGACACTTTACGATAAAATCGTAAAACTTGGCAGGTATGTGCTTGGGTTGCAGGATGCCGCAAAGCAGCATATTCGGAGAGGCCAAGTGGGTTAATAGTTTCAAGTTCTGTAATGAGCAGCAGCAGACTGTCGCCGCGACGCGGCGTGAACAAGGGTGGGGGGGTGGGTTAACTAACACCAGTGATGGGCCGAACTTTTGCCGAATCGAAAATTCGGCGTTGTATCTTGGTATTCGGCAAAGCCGAACTTTTGCCAAACTCTTCTAAAGATTCGGCAAGAATACAATGTTCCCAGACTTATTGTTGATATTTAGTTTTTTCTCGCGAAAAAATGCTTTTATGTTGTTTTGTCTTAACGTAAATGCAACATGTAATGCATATTGACAGTTATTATTATTATATAAGGTTATGTTCTACAAGATAATTGTAATGGTGTCGTTTTTGTGTTTACTGGTACTTTTAGTGACCGCTTGCAGAGGTGGCATGACAACGAGGCTGGGTAGTAGCCGGCGCAGTCACGAATCACGGTACGAGAGTTTCAGTTTTGAGGCCTCATCTGCGCACAACTGCAAGTGTGTTTACATTGTTAAAATAAAGGCAATCACTGCATTCTTACTTTCTCTGGGAGTCACAGTTTCGTGTGCGAAAATAAATGCAACAGTTGCTGAGCCTTCACCAGAAGAGATATTATTGTAAATATGCATATTTATTGATTTGAGTCACTTGACACCTGCTTTGTATGAAAATGTGCGTCCCATATTTGCAACGTGTCGTTTTTAAACTCTACAGCAACGGCTTCTGGTGTTAGGACACACACAAACATTTAGGAAGGTGGGAAGAGGTAGGAATGTCGGATGTGCAACGTCGAACATCATAATTCTGTGTTTAGTTTTATGCAAATACATGAAAATTGTGAAATAACGTGAATTAAAAAGCAATATTGTTTCATTTTGGCAGGAACTACTTGTGAGCCGAAAACAGGATTGTTATACATTGCGAGGAGTGCTTTTAAGTAATTGTCGGTCAATGTTTCAACTACCTCGTTGCATCACTGGAAAGGTCAAATGAAAATCACGTTATCCAGAACCACATTATTTGTCACTTGTGCAGTGGACTGCATAAATTACTGGTCGATCTTCTATTCTTATTGAAGAGAATCACACTTGCAAAGGCTCACAAACGCACAGTTAAGGCGCATTCGCATCGCAAAAAAATTAGATGGTCACAGCGGTGTGCGCGATGAGCGAGTCCAAAGCCTTCGTTGGCGAGTCGTTTCTCGAATACTGCTCTCGCTCCAAACGCCGTTGATTGGCTCAGCCGTTCCGCGACTACATCGCATCACAAAACGTCGGGTCAGCAAGCGACTGCTCAAATCGCGACGATTTTGGCGCGCGATGGTCGCTTTTGCGATGAAAGTTATTGCGCGACTAGATCGCATCGCCGGTGTGAACGCGTCTTTACCGTATTGCGTACTTCACACCTCACACACCTCGCCGTAACCGCTGGTCGTACTACACTGTTGTTGCGCGTGCGCAGACATTTGCCGAATCCGAAGTTCGGCAGATTCAGTCCATCACTAATTAACACGCTCCCCAGTGATACACCCACCGTCCGAAAAGGGTGACCCAAATGGCATGAGCTCTCCGTACCGTGCGCCTTGACTGAAGGGGAAAACGAAAATCACGTGGGCGCATTTGGCAGGTAAGCAAACGCACGAGGCACGCCATAAACATTCAGAACTTCCCGCGCTCTCACGATGGACGAGAAATATTCCGAGCCGCATATGGCAGCCTCCTTCGATGTCGGCCGAGGCGCGCGTCGCGGCTCTGCGTGAAGAGTACGCCTTCTTCGGGTCGCCATCTACGGGCCTTACGAACCCGTTCTGAGAATGCGGAGTATCAGACACAGATCATGCGTCCACAGATCAGTGATGCGGCAATTTTTGGCCTGGGTGCATTTATACCCCATTCACACAATCATGAAGGTCCCTTTAGCTAGGGACCTTTATGACCCGCGGCGAATCAGGGGGGCTATGTTGCGCTTTTTGGACTCCCAGGAGACTTGGAAGAGGTAAGTGACGTCAACGACTAGAGAAACGCAGATTGGATGTTGACAGAAGAAAACAAAATCAACATCCAATCTGCATTTGCTGCGTTGTTGACGTCACTTCCCTCTCCCTAGTCTCCTGGGAGTCCAAAAAGCGCAACATAGCCCCCCAGGAGACTAGGGAGAAGGAAGTGACGTCAACAACGCAGCAAATGCAGATTGGATGTTGATTTTGTTTTCGTCTGTCAACATCCAATCTGCGTTTGCTCTAGTCGTTGACGTCACTTCCTTCTTCCAAGTCTCCTGGGAGTCCAAAAAGCGCAACATAGCCCCCCAGTTCGTGATACTCCGCGCGTGGCATGTGCTCGCGATCCACCAGCGCGGGCTGATTCGCTGATTGCCAAGGAACCTATGTTAAAGGTACCTTTATGCTGGTCGTGTGAATGGGGTATTAGAAAGGTCCCCGCTTCCCGAAATGCGAAACAAGTCGGCCAGAAGTGCCCGAGTGTATGCTTCGAACGCGCACAACAGCAGCCGGAAAACCCCGAAAGCTCTAGACACGCACAAGTGACAAGGAAGTGAAATGGAAACAAACCTGCGCCGAGGTACTACGGCGAACAGAACGCCAGACAGGCTGAATCACAGCGAGTATTTTGCGCCGAGCGTTGGAATCGGTTGGAGGATTTGGAATGCCTCCCCTCGAACGCGTACGTGGATCATGGATGCACGGATGCTCTGTGTGTACGACTGAAACGACGGCGGCCTGCGCCACCTATCCTCGCAACCACTGATCTCTATTTTAGTAGGCTGGATCGCGGATGGGGAGCCCGTCGGTGTCGCCACCGGCGGCCATTGCTTGACACCAAGTCTATGGGAGAAACGCACAAAAGTAAGAATATTGAAGCATGTACGCTGTGCTCTGCGGCGAGTATTTCATGGTGCGCTGCGATCCTTATGTCGGGTGTTTGGAGATCGAATCGGTATTTGTCAAACGTTCGAACGCCGATTAAAAACATCAAACGTACCGGAGCACCTACGGCCTGGCAATCGTTTTCAAGGAAGCCCAGAAGTTGATGAATGACAAAGAAGTTCCATCTCGACAGCGGCTTTCCGGGAGTGAGCGAATTCCGCGTGGCAGAGCCTTCGAGCTTGTCGTCTGCTAAACCCACTGCTAAACCCAACTCAACGAAACCACCACCGACTCCGCGGCAACTCTAGGTAACTCTCGCCCCATTGAGCTGCACTACAGCGGAGTCACTCTCGACCACAAAATATTTATTTATAAGAACTTGAACGCAAGCTATGTGACGGGCTTATCTAAAAGCATCCAGAATGTTTCAGTGCCGACGACAGCTTAGAAACGTGGGAATCGGCCCTTTTTCTCGTTCTTCCCGTAGAGTCGCATGCATTGGCTGGTGTCAATCAATGGCCGCCGGTGGCGAAACGGTGGCGACACTCGGCCCCAGCTGCCGAGGCCGCGGTTCGCTATCCAGACTACAATAGAGATCAGTACTCGCAACCACTGATCTCAATTAGGGGTGTCGCGAACTTTAGTCGAACCAGATTTTTAGGTCGAACTTTCGGGGTTCGACTGTGTCGAACCGGTTCGACGAACCTTCGAACTTTTCACCAGATTCGACTGGTTCGACTTCGTGGACAGTGTGGCCAAACCTTGATACAAGCATGTCTAGGTTTGTCGATTTTTTTTTTTTTTATGAAAAGGGTTATTTTATTTCATAAACAGTTGCAGGTAAAAGAAACTAATTCTAATCACTGAAGAAGTTAATAACTTAATTTTTTTGTACTGTATTAACTGAAATAACCAATCAGCGCTGCTCTTAATTCATCCCTTAGCTATCACCATCCAATCCGAAGCCAACTGCAGCCAGCCTGCCGCGCATGCGCACACGAGTCGAACCTCAATACAAGGTTCGTCGAATTTTCCACTAAAAGTTCGAAAAAGTCGAACCTGGTCGAACTCGAACCTCCGCCGGTTCGCGACACCCCTAATCTCAATGGACCTTTTTCACATACCGACGGCACTAGGCGGTGGCTGCACGAACTAAAAATCGAGGAAGTGACCTACCTGCGCTACCAATCGATAATGGGAGCTACGCTACCAGTTTCTTCGCTCTCCGAGCAGCGGCGCGTGCCCAAGGCGAGTCTAAAGAGGGGGATCTGTGGCGTCCACCCAAACGTCATGTTTTTCTTTCCGTCCACTTTCTTTTTTTGTGTAACACAATTATATATATGTTGCAATTACGTGTTCTACTTGCTGATCCACAGCCTCCTTCCGAATTTCCTCGATTTCTAGTGCCGATTTCTGCCGCTTGGCATCGAGTGCTCGCGCGTGCGCAGACCTCTTCTCAGAAAAGGTCCTTTGATTAAACCTTGTGGACCTGTATGGGCATTACATAAGGGGTGAGGGATGGCAGGACATTATTGTATAAAAGGGGACAAACACGCACCATAAAAGGAAAAGTTTGAACTCAAATTTCCTCGTATGAAACGTCAGTCTATGTATTGCATGAAATAATAAATATAAATTTTTTTGTACGAATAACTAGAAAAATTGTTTATGATTATACATTCTAAGTGCAACGGCAAATAGCCTCTTAGTTGTGCTATAAATCTGATATGATAGCTTTGGGTCACAACGCCTTTCGGCAGGTTATTCCATGCCATTGGTGGAGTAAAGGAATGAGACAGATAAAGCAAAACTGGGGCGAATTTTATGACGAGTTCAAAGTGGGACCTTTGATATGCCGCCCAATTTGATTAGGTTCATCTCAATGCAGTTACCCTTTAAGTTTCCCATTTGCAGTTACCCTTTAAGTTTGTTGTTAAAGTGTGGTCTTTAACCCCTTAACACTACCTGGGTGTGTCTACTTTTGAACGGCTCACTCAATCGGCGTGAAATTTGCAGGTGGTGTTTGTAGCCATATAGAAGGAGGGCATGCAATGTTTCAACCCTGTGAATGTGCTCAATGAATCTATCGTTGAGAAATGGCCGCGAAACAGCCCCTAGCGGTGGTCGCGTGCTCTAAATCTTATGTGCGAGCGAAGGCAAAACTGGAAGCGCGAGCACGGAAGCTCCGTGCGTTCAGGCTTTGCTCGAGCGCGCGAGCTGGGGAGAAATGCAAAAAGCGCTGGTCTCGCGCGCAGGTAAAGTGAAACGAAGTATAATTTGAGCCGTGCCGAGCGGAACTCCGCGTCTCAAGACGCTCGCGCACCCCACCCTTTGCACTGCTTTCTTTCAGCCAGTCTCAGGACACTGTTCTAGCAGTGCAGACAAAGGCATGGGCACGAGCGCGTGGCTTTGGAAAGTGCCTCATATGCACGAGGTCTCGTACAAACAATAGCGTTTCGCTGAGCTAGGCTCAACATTTGTGAGATGGAGTAGAGGTCTCCTGATTGGTCGACGCTGTGTCACAAATTTAGTTTACGCTCTAAGCGTGGGGGGAATATTCGGCGCTGGCGGCGGCCTTTGCTCCGCCTATTGTCCAAACTCTCCTAATATACGGCTCTGGCAACCATCCATCCATCCATCCATCCATCCATCCATCGAAAAAGGGGTCCTCGATTTCCGTCTGATGACGTCATGAAAGTGTCGTGCTGTCGCCGGTCGCGATCCTGGCGGCGTCACAGCAGCGGTGGTTTATGTGGCAGACGACTGTTCTACTTCAGGTCACTCCCCTGTGTGGCAGTTCACGGAAGCCTCGCCAGCCAGAAGTTGAGACGCCACGACGAGAGCGACACTCGCGTTTGCTCGTGCTTTCCATCAACGCTACAACAGAGGCTGGAATACTGATATCAATATGATATCACTTGCCGCACTTTAATTATTATGATATGAGTATCCATCCGCAGAACACTACTTGTGAAACTTCGCTCCGGAGGGGGGTTTGTTTTTGTGGCGCGGACTGGTGGCGCCTGTCAGAGAAGGCGCGTTCAGCATTTAATACTCGCTATCATCATCATTGACGGCGCGCTTCAGGCCGTTGCAGACGGCGCTCTTTTTGATAGCAGGCTGCAGCACACGACTTTCAAATTGTTTGTGCCGCAGTTGGTAGTCACATATTAAAAATTCCGATACTTTCTTTTTAACCAATAAAACATCCACTCTGTGTTCTTGTTGACCCTGAACCATATTTCAAGACCGGTGTCGTCTGCAATCAGCTCAAAATAATTATCGCACGCGCGCGAACATTCACTCGGTCATTTTCAACCGCCGCGACGTGGACGGCCGCGCGCATATCACACCTCGGAAAAACAACGCAGAGAAGCGTATACCAGGACATCAGAGTTCACACATTGATCAAAACGTGTGAAGCGGCAATCTGAGTCAACAATCTTATCAGAATATGCCAGTGGCGTGCTGCGCACTGGAGTGTCGACATCGTAAACGGTCGGTGCCAGGTAGAGACCTTTTCATTTTAGTAGTTGCCTTACCGGCGGACAGAGGGCGCTGACGCACTCGGCGCCATTAAGTTGCTTCAATTTGGTTGGTTTCGGTTTCAACGTGAACGCGGCTATGTTGCCCTTTTACGTTGTTTTTGCCTAATTTTGTGATACGAATATTTTCCTTGTAGTACACAACCTATGAACAGTGTATTCGGCCGCTCTGAGCA